>OX030958.1:9286125-9376125 GCA_943735955.1 Piscicola geometra | reverse complement strand
CATCATCTTCTTTTTTCTTATCTGACTCGATCAAACGAACATCATCATCATCACCACGCTCAGCTATGGCACTAAGAACTTCATCTCTTATATTATAGGCGTAGTGTATTTATTATTAATTTTATTATTTTTAATAATATTTTGTAGATCTTTCATGTTTTTATGATTATTTTATTTTTTTTATTTTTAATGTATTATTATTAACACTTTAAATGACTCTAATTACTTCATATTTATAAATAAATAATAATCTTTTAATGTCTTTTTCGTTTTAATGAGACAAACCTGAATCTAAAAAGATGCATTGAGTTCTGCATTAACTTCACTGATACACTTTGTCTTCTGCACTGTCTTCCTATCCATGATTTACAAGCACCGTAAAACACCATGTATAAGACGCACTTTGGTTTTTGGTTCTTACATCTAAAAGCTTTACAATGACATGAATTTAAAGAATTTTCAATAGTAAATGAGTGGAACTTTCCGATCTGACTTACTAATTTTCATTTTTAAATCTTGTATCTTTTCTGTTTTTGAAATTGAAAAACAGACGCGTCTCTTACATGGTGTTTTACCGTATGTATTTCATCTAACTTTATTTTATATCATTTTAAAAAAGTTGTTTTTATCCATTTAGTATTTTTAAATTTAAATTTTTAAATTATCAAATTAATGCATCATCCCAAAAATCTGTTTACAATTCAATATCACTTTTTGTTCTCTTAACCATGCATTTATCTCTTATAAGCATTTCATAGCATTAATTAATTTTTTTTAATACTTTATTATTTATATTCGTTTCTGTATTATTTGTAAAATAAAATTTTTAACATTTATGAACGATTCTTAAAATTGCAAAATGTACAAAAATTCTTTTCCATTGAGCCAAGTTTTAAATAAGACACCCATTGTTCCCTAATGAGTAGCTCTGACTGACATTCTAGCATAATAAGACGTTGCTTGTGACTGGTGACTTGTTACAAATGCAATTACTTTTAACTTTTTAGATTCTGTGAACATTTTATTTTACTTGTATATATATACAATTTAATGGATTTGTTACCTTTTTGAAGGTTTTAAAACAACTTTAATTTTTTACTGTTTGCATTCGCATTGTACTTATTTTATTTCATTAAAATATAAATATCTCTTCTTAATTGTATTCTATTCGTTGACATTTTATTAATATTTTATATAAACCATTAAAAAGCATTGTCACTATCATAATCATCATTCTTATAACCATCATTATTACCTCTTTCATCACCTTCATCATCCTCATCATCATCCTCATCATCGTCATCATCATCGTCATCATCGTTATCAGCATCATCCTCATCATCATAAGCAATATAATCTACTTCACTGATATGCTGATATAAAGATAGTAAATTAGATTGAAACTCATCAACGCTTCTCTCTTTTGTGAATTATTTTCCAAAACTTCCATGAATTAAAAAAAAATGTTTTGGTTGCACGTTGTTCTACTAAGAAGAAAAAATTTGTAAAAATAGTTTTAAAAGTTTTATTCATTACATTTTAAATTTTCAAGTTTTTAAAAATTTTATATTTACCGTTTTTTATTTCTACATATCTTTTTCCGCTGTAATATATTATATATTAAATAATATATATATTAATTAATATATATGTTATATATATTGTGAGGGCAACACATACTAATTCAATGTTGGTCTATTTATTTTTAATGATTCTTTATTGGTTTTATGCGATTTTTAATAAATTTTTTCTTCAATTGAGATTAAACTCTTTTTATTCAAACTCTTCATTTATCTATTAACCATTTTTATAAAAACCATGCATTTTCCTCGCATCCAACGACTTTTTATATTTTTATTTAAGTTCGAGCTATTTTTATATTTTTATTATTTAAATTCAGTTTTTATTTATATTATATTTGTATGATTCAATATATTTATTTATTAGTAAATCGTGGGTAACTCCAGCCTATCTCCAAACTCTGGTTCTTTCAACAGTATCAAATTGTGCGATTTAACAACATCAAAATTCGGTACATTTAAAAACCATTAATAATTCATTTCTTTATATAACTTTTTACTATTTAAATAAAAAAAACAATCAATTTTCACATCACTTTTTGAAATACTTATTCATCATCATAGCTCGAAAGTAAAATCCATGTTTTTATCGCACACTTTCGGCTGTATGTGGTGACGCGGTTTTGCATTGCGGACTTCGATGCAGCCCTCTGAAGACTCGACCAACGTGATCACGCTGCGACCTTTGGGATGCACGTGGAGACTTGCCTCAACACTTCAATGCTCCATGAAACAATGTAAGCTTTCGTTGATGAGTAGATAGTAATGAATGCTTAAGATGTGTTGTTTAAAGAATTTTTTTTTAAATGGGTTCATGGATTTTTTCTTTCAGATAGGCCTTCTAAACTGTGTTTCTTCAAACTTTGAGTCAATACTATACAATTAAAATACAATACAACGACCAATATTATTAACGTGGCGTGAATTCACAAGAGTTTCAAGACCACTCCAAATCCATGAGAGAGTTGCAGTCGTGACTGACTTTGAATTTAATTAATAAGTTTTTTATAAAAATAATAATTTTTATCAGCTTTGCAGCAGTATTCAAACTCGAAAAAGCAGTTGTATTAGAGTAAGTTCGTTTGAAGCGCTTGTTTTGCGTATCATAACGCGACCATTTCAAAGCATTCAGTAAATGATTTATAATGATTAAAAGATGAATATTCTTGAAGAACTTAACTTACTGGATGGAAATGTACCTATAAAATAGCTAATATCAAGATTCTCTACTTTATAATTAACATAGTCTTAGGGAATGTCACTTTAAATTCAAAATACTTCTTTTAATGTGTTAAATTAACATCATTAAACATTTAAAAAGTGCGCATCAATTCAAATACTGAATACATCTTGAATGAGTTTTCTCATCTGGTCACTGTCCAAGACATCGTGCAGCCTTTGGCAGTCTTCATCCAGAGTAGTGAGTCCTTTATAAAACTTCACGCCTACCTCTTTCCTCACGAAGTTATAAACTTGTTTCGTTCCTGTTTATTGAAATATGAAGTTCTTTGAGAAATAGGTTTATTTATATAAATATTTGTGAATTTGTATGTGTGAATAAAGAATTTAAACGTTATGTTTAATATAAAAAGTCCACTCGACACACCTTTGCCCAGCATTGCAGCTATTTTCTGTTCATTCTTGCCTTCATAAACCTCTTGGACACTTTCTTCACACTTTGCTTTAAGCGTCGTCAGAAACATTTCTCTTGTTTTTGCATTTTCCTTCAAGGAGTTTTCAGATATCATCAAGTCTAGGTCCCCTTTCAGGACGTCGAACCTGAAGGCCACTCCGTACCAGTTTTTCTTCATTGTTTTTTCACTAAAACGCAATACAATTTTTTTAAATATAATTTTTCAATTTAAATACTATAAAAGAAATCTCAAAGATAAAATCTGTCACAAGCAACGCACCAGGCCTGAGAATGGACTCCAAACTGCTCCAAAGTGCTTTCGAGAGCTTCAAAGACTTGCATGCGAAGCCACCTCAAGTCCAAAGCCTGGCACAACGCCACCAAAGAACTTGCGACGATCAACTTCAAAATCTCCAGAGCTTCTTTCGTCTTCCTAGCACTCACCAAGGCCATTGAGTTGACCGATTGGTTGTGCATTTCGGCGCTCAAAACGTGGTTCGTCATCGGGTTCGCAATCGAGTCCAACTCACTGGCGTAAGCAGCTAAGGCCGTGTCGACGCCCTGAAGAAGAGGAACATACGCATAAATATGTGAGCAAGACGTTAAAAGAATTTTTTTAATGAAAGGGATAAAATATTGTGATAGAAATTGTTTGAAATAACAAGTTTTAACAAATATCCTGAAACCTTGAATCCGAAATCGACGCAATGGTCTCTTCCCGCCAGATTGGGCGTCAGGATGAGGTTCATGTTGTGGTTGAGCACCTCACTCAACTGCGCGAACATCAGTCTGCCGCACATCTGCACCCCTTGCCTGGTCTGGTCCATCGCCACTGTCACACTCACCCCTTGAATGGGAAAACGGAGTAAAAAAAACATTCCGTTAATAAAAATGCTGTTTTTATAAATATCTTTACTTATTTTCTTGCTTAAACCTTGATGGATAAAAACTTTTTTTGGCTTTTTATGTCAGTTTTAGTCTTTGTACTGACTGAGAAAAATTTACAATTTGATCGTATTTTTGATATTCGTATTCAACGAATTTAAAAGCAAAGTTCAAAACTTACACAAAATACTAAATCAAAGTAAACTTGAAAATATACAGAAGTATAGTTTAAAACTACAAAAATTATGCAAAAACAAAAATTAATTGAAACGTGCCTTGAAAGTTCCCGCCATGAATGATCTTTCCAGCTTTGTGGTCGACCAGAGGGTTGTCACAGGTGGAGTTGATTTCCACCCTGACCCTCCTCACCGACTCCTTGTAGGTCTCGACCACTGGAGACAACCATTGAGGACTGGTTCTTAGACCATACCTGTGTGGTAGTTAACAATTTTAGTATTTCAAAGATTCTATTTTTATTAAACTTTTTTTTTTCAATTAATTTTCAAAGAAAATTCATTCAAAACCTGACTTCGATAAAATAAAGTTTTAATAATAATCTAGAAAACTTGTATAAGCAATTTAAACCTATTTATTTTTAAATAACTGATTTTATTAAAAAAATATATAAAAATTATTCTATTGAAACTGGTTTAAAGAAACTAATTATTAAAAGTTTTATGTACTTACCTATCTTGAGCTAATTCGTCAGCTTCAAGACACTCGAGTCCTGAATAATCTCCTTCAAAAGATCTATAAATGTAAAAATTTTTGAATAAATGTTGGAAAGAAAAATATCTAAAATAAATAATACAATGCATCTGTTTATTATCAATATTTTAGACTTGATAGTTTTATTTTCTATCGGATAGTTATTCATTAGTGAAGTTATAAAAAACCAACCGAACAAGTTTCGAGTCTTCAAGAAGACTTCTGATGTTTTCGGAAACCTCTGCAATTCCCACATGACTGAGGGTATCGTAGATGAAAGTATCGAAGGATTCCATCCTCCCATGAAGCGCCTCGACACACATTGCGGTCACCACCTGGGTGAGCAGCATCAGGTAGCCAAAGTGGAAGAGGTTGTCAGAAGCCAGTGTGGACGAGCTAGATGCCGAGTTGACCACTGCCAATGCCTCTGTTCGGAGTAGTTTATGGCACCTATTAAAGAGTTACACAGGAGCAAAGTTTAATTTCGCTCTTTTTAATACGTAACATCGCTTACATAGCAAGTAAAGTAGAAACAATAAGGTCTAATTTTAACACTAATACCTCTATTCCTAGCCCTAATAATTATATTAACAATAGTGAATTCAGTTTTGTCAGTTTTTCTTCAATTTCTCTACCTGACCTGTCTTTAATTATTAATTCCATGTCTACATCTACCTGTTCTCTTGACATAATTCCAACTTATTTGATTAAAGAATTGTCTGATATTTTTTACCCTATAATTCTTTTCATTGTTAATCTGTCTCTCTCTACATCTAAATTTCCGACTTTATATAAAGCTGCTGTTATCATACCTACTTTAAAAAATAATTCATTAGACCCTACTCAAATTTCTAACTATAGACCTATTTCCAATCTAACATTCATATCTAAAATAATAGAAAAGGTAGTCTATCAACAAATCTATTCATATTTAAATGTTAACTCCCTTATACCTTATTCACAATCTGGTTTTCGTTTAGGTCATAACTGTGAATCATCCCTCTTAAAACTCTATAATGATCTTATTTACGCCTTTGATAACAAAAAATTTTTCTGTACTTGTTTGTTTAGATTATTCGGCCGCTTTTGACACTGTAGACCACTCTTTATTACTACTATTACTAAAAAATAAGTTCAATATTAAGGATTCTTCGTTTTTATGGATTAAGTCATATTTATCTAATAGATCTGTTTATGTTTCTTTAAATCACTGTACCTCTACCCCATCTACTTACTCATATGGTGTTCCTCAAGGTTCTATTCTTGGTCCTTTGTTCTTTATTCTATACGTCTCTGAATTATCTTCTATCATTTCCTCTCATTCTCTCAACTCCCTATCCTATGCTGACGATTCGCAGTTATATGTCAGCTTCGATACATCATCATATAATACTGTTATGTCGTCTATATCTTCATGTCTATTATCTATTGAAAACTGGTCTAGCTCAATGTCTTTAAAATTAAATCCACTAAAGTTTGAACTTATATTTTTTGATAAAAATGGTAAACTAATTAATGGCCCATGTAATTTCGCCACTCATACTATTGTTCCATCTAATCATATTCGTAGCTTAGGATTTATTTTCGATTCAAAATTAACCTTATCAAACCAAATTCTATCAGTCACTAAATCTTGCTATTTTCATCTCAGACGTATCAGACAATTATTACCTTACTTAGATGACCCTTCTTTAAAGATGTTAGTCTCTGCACTTGTTTTATCTCGAATTGACTATTGTAACTCACTCTATTATAATTTACCTGAAACTACTTTAAAACCATTAAATAAAGTATTTAATTATGCTGCTAGAGTCGTTAGCCGTACTCCTATTTATCACCACATTACACCCTCTCTCATCTTATTACATTGGCTCCCCATCAAATTTAGGATTATATTTAAAATCTGTGTTTTTATGTTTAAATTAAAAAACTCCCCAGTATCCCCAATATACCTCAAATCATTAATAACTCACCCTCATAGAAGTCATTTAAGATCATCCACTCAAAATCATTATTTCATCCCTTCCATTAATAACTCTTTTGCTAAACGTTCTTTCCATTATGCAGGTCCATATATTTGGAACTCATTACCTCCTTATTTAACTACGTCTAAATCATTATTTACTTTTCGTAAGGATCTGAAGACATATCTGTTCGACAAATTTATTTACGAGCGCTCTTGAATTTGAAGAAAGAGCGCTATAGAAATCTATTTGATTGATTGATTGATTTAAAAATTAACTTATATGATATGTAACCAAGCTCAATTGTACTAAATTAAAAAAATGAGACATTGCAAATGTCCAAACCTTTGTGATGAAACTCGACGAATGAAAGTCCTGCTTTTTCAAAGGCTTTTTCGGCGGTGACATTTCTTACGCCTTTGTAGTAAACCAGAGAATCTTTTTTGCTGCCATTCATACAGGCGGCGATGTAAGACAAGCACATGAGGTCTCCGCTAGAACTCACGGTGCCTCTCAACGGAACCACAGGCACTATGTCATGGTTGATCATGGAGCACAGAAGGTCGATCACTTCCCCCCTCACTCCCGACCTCGCCAGACTCAAACTGTTTGCCCTCACCAGCATGATTGCCTTGACGATCCCTGCAGGCAGTCTTTCGGTGGTTTTTGTAGAAGAAAAATTATTTACTACAATAATACTTCATAGTAAAAGGTCATCAAGAATGTATGACATAATATCAAACCGGATTCTAGAAATGTATGAAGAAATGTTCAAAAATAAAGAATTAAATTTTTTAATAAACAAGAAAGAGAATGTTGAGATTAACTCTCAGTGAAACACCAGGGCAAAATCTGGTCATTTCTAACGCGCACAGAATTTCAGATATTGCAAAATATAAAAAAAGATTAGAATCAACGGAAAGAGGAAAATTTGGCAAAAAACGTTTACGACTATCGTAATTTTGTGAATAAGAAAACAAATGGAAGGCACGTATGGTCTGTGCGTTTGGAAAAGTTAGTGAAAAACTGCTTGTTACGATAATTATAAAAATAACAATAACAATATTGTTTTTAAAAACTACTATTATTATCATTATTTCAATAAAAACTGCTCATAAACTCACATTTGACTTGAAATGCCAATGTTCAAAAGCTGGATGAGAGCTTTTTGCGTGACTATGGCATCTTGCGTGATCACATCAGCACTACCGCCATATCCCGTGTTCACTCCATAGATGATCTTTCCCTTGTTGAAGTAATCAAGCAGAAACTCATGGTTAGCATTCACATGCCTTCGAGAGATTTCATTCAGCTGCACGTGGTGTTGGTCTGAGGCGCGGAAGGATGCAATGCGGGCGAGGTGGCCGATGTCGAGGCGAGCGAAGGCAAGGTCGAGTCGAACGGGGCACGAAAAGTCCTTCAAGGCGAGTCCTACCAGCTCTTTGTGTCCTTCTCTGATGCCCATGTTGATGAAGTTTTTCTGAAGTTTTAAAGTTTGATCTTTTATGAAGTTTTAAAGGTTTGATCTTTGAAGAGTCAATCTGGTCAATGACGATACGACTTAAGTTGACGATGCCATGCGTTGATTGAAGCTTCTGACTTATATACCCAATTCAGCACATAATTATTATATAACCATTGAACATATTTCATAAGTGAGTATACTTTAGGACCCACCATCTTTACTAAACGGTCTCTAGTTTTTTTAATTCGGTTAATACATATTTTGCTTTTTCGTTGACTTTATATTACAATTTAATTATCCAAATGATTATAAAACAGCTAGTTTTGACAATTTAACCACCATGAACTAATCCAACTAGAAAAATATTAAAAGATGTTCTAATAAAGTTGTCTAAAGTGCCTGAAGAATTTTACGCGTTTTTGTCAATAAAAGTGGCTTGGTATTTCAGACTAAAAAAGCCCCTGTCTTCCCAGGCCCGTACCCAGGGTTTTGAGTTGAGAGACGCAAGAATGTAAGAGAAAAAAATAAAACTACGTGTGTAAGAGTCTACGTTGAGGTGATAATAGCATTGAGATACAGCGAGGGAAAAAATGAATGCTCTGATTTGAATTTCATTAATATTGTGTCTATTTGTAATAAATTGCTGGAAAATTATTCATTTAATTTATTCATTAGTTCGTGAAATAAATTAGCAAATGACTTCCAAATGTTACCATCACAACTTGAAAAAACAGGTTTGTTCATGTAGTGATCAGCAGTATAACTTATACTGTATAAGACGCAGGTATCTTTTTTATTTTGAAGTTACGTCTCATGCGTAAAAAAATGCTAACTGACGGACCGATTTTTTTCGTGATATGAATTTAAACAATATTTTAAAACAAACCCTTTTACACCTAAATCAGCTTTACAAATTTCATAATATGAAACTTTGGACTTACATTTTCCAGAAATGACATAGTTCAAATGTTTTCTGAGTTCTAAAAGCACTTATATAGATTAGTTTGTTTTCGGTTATATAACTTGTCAAACATAAAATGTGGCTTATTAATCTTGAATCAACATGCTTTGAATCTCTCACTGCGTAGGTTTTAGCCTACATTGAAACCACATAAACCTATCTAACAGGAGAAATCTCTGACAGTTTTAAATTAAAGCAGTTTAAACGGAAGATCATCTTAAATGAAAAAAAGTTATTGTTTAAAATTAATATTTATTCCATTTTTTTACAACTAACTATTAGCAAGTGATTAGTGTATGAAATGTGGCATGGTATTTATAAATTAAATTAGCACTAGTTTGCCTCTAATTCATAGCTTTGAAACCAGAAACAATAAGATTGTATACAAGACCCTCAATAAAAAAAATACCTTAACTTTGAAAAAAAATAACAATACATTTTTCCATTAATATGAAATTGTTTATACATATTTTAATGTTCATTAATATCTAATATAGATGTTAATTTTATCTTTACAATGGAACAGAAAATATAGAATAAATTCTCACTAAAAAACGTTTCATCTAGATCATCGTTTAAATATTTAAAAATTAGAAAACTTTAAAGTCAATTTTTTTCCGAAATTCCAGAAGTTCAAATGTTTGATGATGACTTTTATTAATTTAAAGACATCAAACGGCACTTATAGATTAATTCATTTTTGGTTATATAAAAATGAAAAGTTTGGATTTTTATTCAGTATTATGTTGAAGGCGCTCATGATGGTGAGTGATCTGAAGGAATCCACCAGTAAATCTGTGCGTTGTGTGGTGTGCTTGTGGTGAGGTAGGAGGTGTGTCGCTGTGGTGAGGTAGGAGGTGGTGTGCTTGTGGTGAGGTAGGGGGTGTGTGGTTGTGGTGAGTTAAGGGGTATGTGGTTGTGGTGAGTTAAGGGGTATGTGGTTGTGGTAGGGATGGAAATATTTGTTTTGGTAGGGATAAGGGGTGTTTGTTGTAGTTAACTACTCAAAGTAGTTTAACTACTCAAAAGTAGTTGAAAGGTAATTTTGTCTACAAAAAATCCACATTTATAAATATCAGTTGAAGTGCCCATCACTGGGAAATTCCATGGTAAAAAATTCTTTATCGAAACAAAAATAATTAAAATAAACTGTTAGTTTGGCCCTTGCTAGTTTTCTGCTAGTATTGCATCATGAATTCAGCAGTAGTAAAAGAACATTTAAAAAACCCAAATATCAAATCTGACAAAAAAAATTTCGTCGCAACGTGTAAGCATTGTTGTGGAGTTCAGATTAGTGGAAATATCTCGTCAAGCTCTAATTTCCTGAAGCATCTGAAGGTTAGCCCCAGTTTTTAGATCAGAAGGAGAGCCGATTGATGACTTGTATTCTTTTGTGACAGAAAGCAATGATACTGACACTACTGTTGACAGCAGCATAGAAGAAGAAATTCATAATTATCTTTCTAGTGCTGACACTGAACTAAAAGTTCTATTTAAATTTCCTCGACTGTGAAATGTCTTTCTGAAATTTAATGCATCCTTGCCCAGTAGTGCTGCAGTCGAAAGGTTGTTCAGTGCTGCTGGACAAATTCTGGTTCCAAGGCGTTGTGAACTTTCTGACAGCATGTTTGAAAAACTTGTCTTCTTAAGGCAAGTAACCAAAGCTGAGAGCGTTATTAAAGAGTAACACTATAGTGTAAATCTTATAAAACTGTCTTTTATTTTTCTTTGTGTTATAAAACTCTAAAAACTGTTTAAACTGGCCATTTTATTGTAATCACTCTGAGTTTTAAAGATATTATGAATATTTGTACCACTCAATAATCCTACCCAGTACATGGTACTTGAATACCACCAGCAATTGAGCAGTAAATACATATGTATGTATAATATATTCTATATATATGATTAAATACTTCCATTGTTTTTGTGTTGACTGTTCTGATATCAAGAAAATTACAGAGTGTTATTAGTGACAATTATAGTTGTCTCCTCTGTCTTACCTATGTAGACATAAACAGTAATATGAAACTAACAGTAAGGTATTGATTGATAAGTATTACAGCCGGTGTCGATATAATATATGCTTAACTTAGAGAAAAAGTAGTTGAAATGTAGTTAACTACTCCAACTACTGAAAAGTAGTTAAGCCCTAAAAGTTTAACTATTGAAAAGTAGTTAGTAGTTAACTAGTAGTTTAACTACTCAAAAGTAGTTAAGTAGTTAGCAAAAGTTTAACTACTCAAAAGTAGTTAAGTAGTTAGCAAAAGTTTAACTACTCAAAAGTAGTTGAGTGCCCATCACTGCTCTTGTTATTCAAACTCTTCATCTATCTAAAAACCATGCATATTCCTCGCATCCAACGACTACGATGTTTTTATATATTTTTTATTTAAGTTCGAGTAATTTTTATGTTTTTAATATTTAAATTCAGTTTTTATTTATATTATATTTTTATGATTCAATATATTTATTTATTAGTACATCGTGGGTAACTCCAGCCTATCTCCAAACTCTGGTTCTTTCAACAGTATCAAATTGGGCGATTGAACAACATCAAAATTCGGTACATTTAAAAACCATTAATAATTCATTTCTTTATATATCTTTTTACTATTTAAATAAATAAAATCAATTTTCAAATAAAAATCAAATCAAATAGATTTCTATAGCGCTCTTTCTTCAAATTCAATTCACATAATTTTTTCAAATACTTATTCATCATCATAGCTAGAAAGTAAGGGATGCAGTCGATTCACCTCTTAACCGATTCACCCCATAACCGATTCACCTCTTAACCGATTCACCCCATAACCGATTCACCCCTCAACCGATTCACCCCTTAAAATAGTTAAAAACGGAATTTATTTTTTATAGGTATTTTGCTAAAAAAAAATAATAAATTATTATTTTTTAAATATTGAAAAAAATAAAAAACTATTATTTGTTCAAATAAATAAAAAACTATGACAAAATTATAAAATGAATAAATACATTTATTTAAAAAGATAAAATAAATGGCAAATTATTTTTTTTTTTATAAAATATATCTTAAAAAATATATAAAAAAACTATAACATATTAAAAAAATTATAAAATATTTAAAAAATTATAAAATATTTAAAAAATTATAAAATATTAAAAAATTATAAAATAAATAGATAATTATAAAATAAATAGATAGTTATAAAATAAATAGATAATTATAAAATAAATGGATAATTATTAAATAACTGGATAATTATAAAATAAATAGATAATTATAAAATAAATAGATAATTATAAAATAAATAGATAATTATAAAATAAATAGATAATTATAAAATAAATAGATAATTATAAAATAAATGGATAATTATAAAATAAATAGATAATTATAAAATAAATGGATAATTATAAAATAAATAGATAATTATAAAATAAATGGATAATTGTAAAATAAATAGATAATTATAAAATAAATAGATAATCATAAAATAAATAGATAATTATAAAATAAATAGATAATTATAAAATAAATAGATAATTATAAAATAAATAGATAATTATAAAATAAATAGATAATTATAAAATAAATAGATAATTATAAAATAAATGGATAATTATAAAAGAAATAGATAATTATAAAATAAATGGATAATTATAAAATAAATAGATAATTATAAAATAAATGGATAATTGTAAAATAAATAGATAATTATAAAATAAATAGATAATCATAAAATAAATAGATAATTATAAAATAAATAGATAATTATAAAATAAATAGATAATTATAAAATAAATAGATAATTATAAAATAAATAGATAATTATAAAATAAATAGATAATTATAAAATAAATAGATAATTATAAAATAAATAGATAATTATAAAATAAATAGATAATTATAAAATAAATAGATAATTATAAAATAAATAGATAATTATAAAATGAATAGATAATTATAAAATAAATAGATAATTATGAAATATTAAAAAATTATAAAATAAATAGATAATTATAAAATAAATAGATAATTATAAAACAAATAGATAATTATAAAATATTAAAAAATTATAAAATAAATAGATAATTATAAAATAAATAGATAGTTATAAAATAAATAGATAATTATAAAATAAATGGATAATTATTAAATAACTGGATAATTATAAAATAAATAGATAATTATAAAATAAATAGATAATTATAAAATAAATAGATAATTATAAAATAAATAGATAATTATAAAATAAATGGATAATTATTAAATAAATGGATAATTATAAAATAAATAGATAATTATAAAATAAATGGATAATTATAAAATAAATAGATAATTATAAAATAAATGGATAATTGTAAAACAAATAGATAATTATAAAATAAATAGATAATCATAAAATAAATAGATAATTATAAAATAAATAGATAATTATAAAATAAATAGATAGTTATAAAATAAATAGATAATTATAAAATAAATAGATAATTATAAAATAAATAGATAATTATAAAATAAATAGATAATTATAAAATAAATAGATAATTATAAAATAAATAGATAATTATAAAATAAATAGATAATTATAAAATAAATAGATAATTATAAAATAAATAGATAATTATAAAATAAATAGATAATTATAAAATAAATAGATAATTATAAAATAAATAGATAATTATAAAATAAAAAGATAATTATAAAATAAATAGATAATTATAAAATAAATAGATAGTTATAAAATAAATAGATAATTATAAAACAAATAGATAATTATAAAATATTAAAAAATTATAAAATAAATAGATAATTATAAAATATTAAAAAATTATAAAATAAATAGATAATTATAAAATAAATAGATAATTATAAAACAAATAGATAATTATAAAATATTAAAAAATTATAAAATAAATAGATAATTATAAAACAAATAGATAATTATAAAATATTAAAAAATTATAAAATAAATAGATAATTATAAAATATTAAAAAATTATAAAATAAATTGATAATTATAAAATAAATAGATAATTATAAAATAAATAGATAATTATAAAATAAATAGATAATTATAAAATAAATAGATAATTATAAAATAAATAGATAATTATAAAATAAATAGATAATTATAAAATAAATAGATAATTATAAAATAAATGGATAATTGTAAAATAAATAGATAATTATAAAACAAATAGATAATCATAAAATAAATAGATAATTATAAAATAAATAGATAATTATAAAATAAATAGATAATTATAAAATAAATAGATAATTATAAAATAAATAGATAATTATAAAATAAATAGATAATTATAAAATAAATGGATAATTATAAAATAAATAAATAATTATAAAATAAATGGATAATTATAAAATAAATAGATAATTATAAAATAAATGGATAATTGTAAAATAAATAGATAATTATAAAATAAATAGATAATCATAAAATAAATAGATAATTATAAAATAAAAAGATAATTATAAAATAAATAGATAATTATAAAATAAATAGATAATTATAAAATAAATAGATAATTATAAAATAAATAGATAATTATAAAATAAATAGATAATTATAAAATAAATAGATAATTATAAAATAAATAGATAATTATAAAATAAATAGATAATTATAAAATAAATAGATAATTATAAAATAAATAGATAATTATAAAATAAATAGATAATTATAAAATAAATAGATAATTATAAAATAAATAGATAATTATAAAATAAATAGATAATTATAAAATAAATAGATAATTATAAAATAAATAGATAATTATAAAATAAATAGATAATTATAAAATAAATAGATAATTATAAAATAAATAGATAATTATAAAATAAATAGATAATTATAAAATAAATAGATAGTTATAAAATAAATAGATAATTATAAAACAAATAGATAATTATAAAATATTAAAAAATTATAAAATAAATAGATAATTATAAAATATTAAAAAATTATAAAATAAATAGATAATTATAAAATAAATAGATAATTATAAAACAAATAGATAATTATAAAATATTAAAAAATTATAAAATAAATAGATAATTATAAAACAAATAGATAATTATAAAATATTAAAAAATTATAAAATAAATAGATAATTATAAAATATTAAAAAATTATAAAATAAATAGATAATTATAAAATAAATAGATAATTATAAAATAAATAGATAATTATAAAATAAATAGATAATTATAAAATAAATAGATAATTATAAAATAAATAGATAATTATAAAATAAATAGATAATTATAAAATAAATAGATAATTATAAAATAAATAGATAATTATAAAATAAATGGATAATTGTAAAATAAATAGATAATTATAAAATAAATAGATAATCATAAAATAAATAGATAATTATAAAATAAATAGATAATTATAAAATAAATAGATAATTATAAAATAAATAGATAATTATAAAATAAATAGATAATTATAAAATAAATAGATAATTATAAAATAAATGGATAATTATAAAATAAATAAATAATTATAAAATAAATGGATAATTATAAAATAAATAGATAATTATAAAATAAATGGATAATTGTAAAATAAATAGATAATTATAAAATAAATAGATAATCATAAAATAAATAGATAATTATAAAATAAATAGATAATTATAAAATAAATAGATAATTATAAAATAAATAGATAATTATAAAATAAATAGATAATTATAAAATAAATAGATAATTATAAAATAAATAGATAATTATAAAATAAATAGATAATTATAAAATAAATAGATAATTATAAAATAAATAGATAATTATAAAATAAATAGATAATTATAAAATAAATAGATAATTATAAAATAAATAGATAATTATAAAATAAATAGATAATTATAAAATAAATAGATAATTATAAAATAAATAGATAATTATAAAATAAATAGATAATTATAAAATAAATAGATAATTATGAAATATTAAAAAATTATAAAATAAATAGATAATTATAAAATAAATAGATAATTATAAAACAAATAGATAATTATAAAATATTAAAAAATTATAAAATAAATAGATAATTATAAAATAAATAGATAGTTATAAAATAAATAGATAATTATAAAATAAATGGATAATTATTAAATAACTGGATAATTATAAAATAAATAGATAATTATAAAATAAATAGATAATTATAAAATAAATAGATAATTATAAAATAAATAGATAATTATAAAATAAATAGATAATTATAAAATAAATGGATAATTATAAAATAAATAGATAATTATAAAATAAATGGATAATTATAAAATAAATAGATAATTATAAAATAAATGGATAATTGTAAAACAAATAGATAATTATAAAATAAATAGATAATCATAAAATAAATAGATAATTATAAAATAAATAGATAATTATAAAATAAATAGATAATTATAAAATAAATAGATAATTATAAAATAAATAGATAATTATAAAATAAATAGATAATTATAAAATAAATGGATAATTATAAAATAAATAGATAATTATAAAATAAATGGATAATTATAAAATAAATAGATAATTATAAAATAAATGGATAATTGTAAAATAAATAGATAATTATAAAATAAATAGATAATCATAAAATAAATAGATAATTATAAAATAAATAGATAATTATAAAATAAATAGATAATTATAAAATAAATAGATAATTATAAAATAAATAGATAATTATAAAATAAATAGATAATTATAAAATAAATAGATAATTATAAAATAAATAGATAATTATAAAATAAATAGATAATTATAAAATAAATAGATAATTATAAAATAAATAGATAATTATAAAATAAATAGATAGTTATAAAATAAATAGATAATTATAAAACAAATAGATAATTATAAAATATTAAAAAATTATAAAATAAATAGATAATTATAAAATATTAAAAAATTATAAAATAAATAGATAATTATAAAATAAATAGATAATTATAAAACAAATAGATAATTATAAAACAAATAGATAATTATAAAATATTAAAAAATTATAAAATAAATAGATAATTATAAAACAAATAGATAATTATAAAATATTAAAAAATTATAAAATAAATAGATAATTATAAAATATTAAAAAATTATAAAATAAATAGATAATTATAAAATAAATAGATAATTATAAAATAAATAGATAATTATAAAATAAATAGATAATTATAAAATAAATAGATAATTATAAAATAAATAGATAATTATAAAATAAATAGATAATTATAAAATAAATAGATAATTATAAAATAAATAGATAATTATAAAATAAATGGATAATTGTAAAATAAATAGATAATTATAAAATAAATAGATAATCATAAAATAAATAGATAATTATAAAATAAATAGATAATTATAAAATAAATAGATAATTATAAAATAAATAGATAATTATAAAATAAATAGATAATTATAAAATAAATGGATAATTATAAAATAAATAAATAATTATAAAATAAATGGATAATTATAAAATAAATAGATAATTATAAAATAAATGGATAATTGTAAAATAAATAGATAATCATAAAATAAATAGATAATTATAAAATAAATAGATAATTATAAAATAAATAGATAATTATAAAATAAATAGATAATTATAAAATAAATAGATAATTATAAAATAAATAGATAATTATAAAATAAATAGATAATTATAAAATAAATAGATAATTATAAAATAAATAGATAATTATAAAATAAATAGATAATTATAAAATAAATAGATAATTATAAAATAAATAGATAATTATAAAATAAATAGATAATTATAAAATAAATAGATAATTATAAAATAAATAGATAATTATAAAATAAATAGATAATTATAAAATAAATAGATAATTATAAAATAAATTGATAATTATAAAATAAATTGATAATTATAAAATAAATAGATAATTATAAAATAAATAGATAATTATAAAATAAATAGATAATTATAAAATAAATAGATAATTATAAAATAAATAGATAATTATAAAATAAATAGATAATTATAAAATAAATAGATAATTATAAAATAAATAGATAATTATAAAATAAATAGATAATTATAAAATAAATAGATAATTATAAAATAAATAGATAATTATAAAATAAATAGATAATTATAAAATAAATAGATAATTATAAAATAAATAGATAATTATAAAATAAATAGATAATTATAAAATAAATAGATAATTATAAAATAAATAGATAATTATAAAATAAATAGATAATTATAAAATAAATAGATAATTATAAAATAAATAGATAATTATAAAATAAATAGATAATTATAAAAGAAATAGATAATTATAAAATAAATAGATAATTATAAAATAAATAGATAATTATAAAATAAATAGATAATTATAAAATAAATAGATAATTATAAAATAAATAGATAATTATAAAATAAATAGATAATTATAAAATAAATAGATAATTATAAAATAAATAGATAATTATAAAATAAATAGATAATTATAAAATAAATAGATAATTATAAAATAAATAGATAATTATAAAATAAATAGATAATTATAAAATAAATAGATAATTATAAAATAAATAGATAATTATAAAATAAATAGATAATTATAAAATAAATAGATAATTATAAAATAAATAGATAATTATAAAATAAATAGATAATTATAAAATAAATAGATAATTATAAAATAAATAGATAATTATAAAATAAATAGATAATTATAAAATAAATAGATAATTATAAAATAAATAGATAATTATAAAATAAATAGATAATTATAAAATAAATAGATAATTATAAAATAAATAGATAATTATAAAATAAATAGATAATTATAAAATAAATAGATAATTATAAAATAAATAGATAATTATAAAATAAATAGATAATTATAAAATAAATAGATAATTATAAAATAAATAGATAATTATAAAATAAATAGATAATTATAAAATAAATAGATAATTATAAAATAAATAGATAATTATAAAATAAATAGATAATTATAAAATAAATAGATAATTATAAAATAAATAGATAATTATAAAATAAATAGATAATTATAAAATAAATAGATAATTATAAAATAAATAGATAATTATAAAATAAATAGATAATTATAAAATAAATGGATAATTGTAAAATAAATAGATAATTATAAAATAAATAGATAATCATAAAATAAATAGATAATTATAAAATAAATAGATAATTATAAAATAAATAGATAATTATAAAATAAATAGAAAATTATAAAATAAATAGATAATTATAAAATAAATAGATAATTATAAAATAAATAGATAATTATAAAATAAATAGATAATTATAAAATAAATAGATAATTATAAAATAAATAGATATTTATAAAATAAATAGATAATTATAAAATAAATAGATAATTATAAAATAAATAGATAATTATAAAATAAATAGATAATTATAAAATAAATAGATAATTATAAAATAAATAGATAATTATAAAATAAATAGATAATTATAAAATAAATAGATAATTATAAAATAAATAGATAATTATAAAATAAATAGATAATTATAAAATAAATAGATAATTATAAAATAAATAGATAATTATAAAATAAATAGATAATTATAAAATAAATAGATAATTATAAAATAAATAGATAATTATAAAATAAATAGATAATTATAAAATAAATAGATAATTATAAAATAAATAGATAATTATAAAATAAATAGATAATTATAAAATAAATAGATAATTATGAAATATTAAAAAATTATAAAATAAATAGATAATTATAAAATAAATAGATAATTATAAAACAAATAGATAATTATAAAATATTAAAAAATTATAAAATAAATAGATAATTATAAAATAAATAGATAGTTATAAAATAAATAGATAATTATAAAATAAATGGATAATTATTAAATAACTGGATAATTATAAAATAAATAGATAATTATAAAATAAATAGATAATTATAAAATAAATAGATAATTATAAAATAAATAGATAATTATAAAATAAATAGATAATTATAAAATAAATGGATAATTATAAAATAAATAGATAATTATAAAATAAATGGATAATTATAAAATAAATAGATAATTATAAAATAAATGGATAATTGTAAAACAAATAGATAATTATAAAATAAATAGATAATCATAAAATAAATAGATAATTATAAAATAAATAGATAATTATAAAATAAATAGATAATTATAAAATAAATAGATAATTATAAAATAAATAGATAATTATAAAATAAATAGATAATTATAAAATAAATAGATAATTATAAAATAAATGGATAATTATAAAATAAATAGATAATTATAAAATAAATGGATAATTATAAAATAAATAGATAATTATAAAATAAATGGATAATTGTAGAATAAATAGATAATTATAAAATAAATAGATAATCATAAAATAAATAGATAATTATAAAATAAATAGATAATTATAAAATAAATAGATAATTATAAAATAAATAAATAATTATAAAATAAATAGATAATTATAAAATAAATAGATAATTATAAAATAAATAGATAATTATAAAATAAATAGATAATTATAAAATAAATAGATAATTATAAAATAAATAGATAATTATAAAATAAATAGATAATTATAAAATAAATAGATAATTATAAAATAAATAGATAATTATAAAATAAATAGATAATTATAAAAGAAATAGATAATTATAAAATAAATAGATAATTATAAAATAAATAGATAATTATAAAATAAATAGATAATTATAAAATAAATAGATAATTATAAAATAAATAGATAATTATAAAATAAATAGATAATTATAAAATAAATAGATAATTATAAAATAAATAGATAATTATAAAATAAATAGATAATTATAAAATAAATAGATAATTATAAAATAAATAGATAATTATAAAATAAATAGATAATTATAAAATAAATAGATAATTATAAAATAAATAGATAATTATAAAATAAATAGATAATTATAAAATAAATAGATAATTATAAAATAAATAGATAATTATAAAATAAATAGATAATTATAAAATAAATAGATAATTATAAAATAAATAGATAATTATAAAATAAATAGATAATTATAAAATAAATAGATAATTATAAAATAAATAGATAATTATAAAATAAATAGATAATTATAAAATAAATAGATAATTATAAAATAAATAGATAATTATAAAATAAATAGATAATTATAAAATAAATAGATAATTATAAAATAAATAGATAATTATAAAATAAATAGATAATTATAAAATAAATAGATAATTATAAAATAAATAGATAATTATAAAATAAATAGATAATTATAAAATAAATAGATAATTATAAAATAAATAGATAATTATAAAATAAATGGATAATTGTAAAATAAATAGATAATTATAAAATAAATAGATAATCATAAAATAAATAGATAATTATAAAATAAATAGATAATTATAAAATAAATAGATAATTATAAAATAAATAGATAATTATAAAATAAATAGATAATTATAAAATAAATAGATAATTATAAAATAAATAGATAATTATAAAATAAATAGATAATTATAAAATAAATAGATAATTATAAAATAAATAGATAATTATAAAATAAATAGATATTTATAAAATAAATAGATAATTATAAAATAAATAGATAATTATAAAATAAATAGATAATTATAAAATAAATAGATAATTATAAAATAAATAGATAATTATAAAATAAATAGATAATTATAAAATAAATAGATAATTATAAAATAAATAGATAATTATAAAATAAATAGATAATTATAAAATAAATAGATAATTATAAAATAAATAGATAATTATAAAATAAATAGATAATTATAAAATAAATAGATAATTATAAAATAAATAGATAATTATAAAATAAATAGATAATTATAAAATAAATAGATAATTATAAAATAAATAGATAATTATAAAATAAATAGATAATTATAAAATAAATAGATAATTATGAAATATTAAAAAATTATAAAATAAATAGATAATTATAAAATAAATAGATAATTATAAAACAAATAGATAATTATAAAATATTAAAAAATTATAAAATAAATAGATAATTATAAAATAAATAGATAGTTATAAAATAAATAGATAATTATAAAATAAATGGATAATTATTAAATAACTGGATAATTATAAAATAAATAGATAATTATAAAATAAATAGATAATTATAAAATAAATAGATAATTATAAAATAAATAGATAATTATAAAATAAATAGATAATTATAAAATAAATGGATAATTATAAAATAAATAGATAATTATAAAATAAATGGATAATTATAAAATAAATAGATAATTATAAAATAAATGGATAATTGTAAAACAAATAGATAATTATAAAATAAATAGATAATCATAAAATAAATAGATAATTATAAAATAAATAGATAATTATAAAATAAATAGATAATTATAAAATAAATAGATAATTATAAAATAAATAGATAATTATAAAATAAATAGATAATTATAAAATAAATGGATAATTATAAAATAAATAGATAATTATAAAATAAATGGATAATTATAAAATAAATAGATAATTATAAAATAAATGGATAATTGTAAAATAAATAGATAATTATAAAATAAATAGATAATCATAAAATAAATAGATAATTATAAAATAAATAGATAATTATAAAATAAATAGATAATTATAAAATAAATAAATAATTATAAAATAAATAGATAATTATAAAATAAATAGATAATTATAAAATAAATAGATAATTATAAAATAAATAGATAATTATAAAATAAATAGATAATTATAAAATAAATAGATAATTATAAAATAAATAGATAATTATAAAATAAATAGATAATTATAAAATAAATAGATAATTATAAAATAAATAGATAATTATAAAATAAATAGATAATTATAAAATAAATAGATAGTTATAAAATAAATAGATAATTATAAAACAAATAGATAATTATAAAATATTAAAAAATTATAAAATAAATAGATAATTATAAAATATTAAAAAATTATAAAATAAATAGATAATTATAAAATAAATAGATAATTATAAAACAAATAGATAATTATAAAATATTAAAAAATTATAAAATAAATAGATAATTATAAAACAAATAGATAATTATAAAATATTAAAAAATTATAAAATAAATAGATAATTATAAAATATTAAAAAATTATAAAATAAATAGATAATTATAAAATAAATAGATAATTATAAAATAAATAGATAATTATAAAATAAATAGATAATTATAAAATAAATAGATAATTATAAAATAAATAGATAATTATAAAATAAATAGATAATTATAAAATAAATAGATAATTATAAAATAAATAGATAATTATAAAATAAATAGATAATTATAAAATAAATAGATAATTATAAAATAAATGGATAATTGTAAAATAAATAGATAATTATAAAATAAATAGATAATCATAAAATAAATAGATAATTATAAAATAAATAGATAATTATAAAATAAATAGATAATTATAAAATAAATAGATAATTATAAAATAAATAGATAATTATAAAATAAATGGATAATTATAAAATAAATAAATAATTATAAAATAAATGGATAATTATAAAATAAATAGATAATTATAAAATAAATGGATAATTGTAAAATAAATAGATAATTATAAAATAAATAGATAATCATAAAATAAATAGATAATTATAAAATAAATAGATAATTATAAAATAAATAGATAATTATAAAATAAATAGATAATTATAAAATAAATAGATAATTATAAAATAAATAGATAATTATAAAATAAATAGATAATTATAAAATAAATAGATAATTATAAAATAAATAGATAATTATAAAATAAATAGATAATTATAAAATAAATAGA
This sequence comes from Piscicola geometra, assembly GCA_943735955.1. NCBI lineage: Eukaryota > Metazoa > Annelida > Clitellata > Hirudinida > Piscicolidae > Piscicola > Piscicola geometra. Next base: position 9,351,977 of record OX030958.1, on the reverse strand, counting down.
TAATTATAAAATAAATAGATAATTATAAAATAAATAGATAATTATAAAATAAATAGATAATTATAAAATAAATAGATAATTATAAAATAAATAGATAATTATAAAATAAATAGATAATTATAAAATAAATAGATAATTATAAAATAAATAGATAATTATAAAATAAATAGATAATTATAAAATAAATAGATAATTATAAAATAAATAGATAATTATAAAATAAATAGATAATTATAAAATAAATAGATAATTATAAAATAAATAGCTTTAATTGGCCATCGCGGAAATCAACGATTTGTTTGTACGGGCATTGTAAAAAGATCCAAAACTTGTTATTTCTGAAAAAGTGCAGTTATATTAATGGAGTTGCAGTCGATTCATCCCTTGACCGATCCACCCCTCAATAGTATATTTGTAATAATTATAGTAATAGTATATTTATATTTTATATAACATATTTGTATTATTAATAGTATATTTATATTATTAATAATATATTTATATTATTAATAGTATATTTATATTATTAATAGTATATTTATATTATTAATAAATTATTTATATTATTAATAGTATATTTATATTATTAATAGTATATTTATATTATTAATAGTACATTTATATTATTAATAGTATATTTATATTATTAATAGTATATTTATATTATTAATAGTATATTTATTTTTTATATAACATATTTATATTATTAATAGTATATTTATATTTTATATAGCATAATTATATTTTTTATAGTATGTTTATATTTATACCAGTATATTTATATTTATACTAGTATATTTATATTTATACCAGTATATTTATATTTATACCAGTATATTTATACTCATACCAGTATACTTATATTTCATATAGTATATTTTATATAATATTTTTTTTATTGAATAACTGGTTATTGAATAATGACAATTTAATATCATGAATTGGTTTTTAAGAGAAAAAATATTTTTGTGTTTTTTGTCAAATAAATAATTATTTTGGAGTTATTATTAATTTATTGTTCAGGAAAAGAATAGAAGCCAGGTTAACCTATTAACGAAGTCTCCATTGATGCCAGATGTATATATTCGTTGTTTACTTTCAGTATGCTAGTGTACTTTTAACCGAAATTTTATTTTTTCGACAAATTAAACAAGGTTTTCGACAAGGTTGGAACCAAACTAATACATAGTTCTCTCACAATTATCATGAGATGTGAGATACGGGTAAGAATTGCCTAAAAACTGGGAAATGTGCAAAAATGTATAAATTCAGTAGAAGTAAGATATGGGCATGATGGACGATTCAAGTCAACTGATTGCAAAGAAAATAGATAGGAAAGAGAAAAAAGCACCGTTTTTATATGTCCTTTAAAAATAGTCTGTTTTTTCCTCACTTCCTAATCAATTCCTAATCAACTGCATGATCTGCTCCATGTTAAAACTTACCAATGTATGCTTCGCTTTTACTTGCTAAAAAAGTTCAATTAACTCTAAAAAGAATCATTCCTTAAGGTTCATTTTGTCCAAAGGCTGTCATAAAATACAACCCTAAAATGAATTGGTGAAAAGAGTGCCTTGTATTATAATTTATTTTGTGTTGAATAATTTATTTTTTATTTAATATCTTGTTTTGATAAAGTATTTTGAATTTAATAAATTATTTTATATTAAAAATTTTATTTTATATTTAAAATTTTATTTTGTATTTAAAATTTTATTTCATATTTAAAATTTTATTTTATATTAAAAGTTTATTTTATATTAAATTTTTTTTTAATATTTAAACTTTTATTTTATATTTAAATTTTTTTTAAACTTTTTTTTTATATTTAAAATTTTATTTTATATTTAAAAATTTATTTTATAATTACAATTTTATTTTATATTCACAATTTTATTTTATTTTTACAATTTTATTTTATATTTACAATTTTATTTTATATTTACAATTTTATTTTATATTTAAAAGTTTATTTTATATTTAAAATTTTATTTTATATTTAAAATTTTATTTTATAATTACAATTTTATTTTATATTCACAATTTTATTTCATATTTACAATTTTATTTTATATTTACAATTTTATTTTATATTTACAATTTTATTTTATATTTACAATTTTATTTTATATTTACAATTTTATTTTATATTTACATTTTTATTTTATATTTACAATTTTAGTTTAAATTTACAATTTTATTTTATATTAAAATTTTTATTTTAAAAAAGTCCGTTTTTAACTATTTTAAGGGGTGAATCGGTTGAGGGGTGAATCGGTTATGGGGTGAATCGGTTAAGGGGTGAATCGACTGCAATTCATAATAACAACTCAAGCAAAATTGGAAAAAAATATTTCATAAGTTTTTATGTGGCAAAATGTGCAGTAAGAAATCATAAATAAATGTATTCAAACCACATTTATTAAAACAGAAATAAATTTCAATTGCAAATAGTTCGATAAAATTATGACTTCTAACTATTTTATTAGTTATAATAATAATTATTATTCTTTTAATTACAACAAAGAAAATTATTTAATGTGAATTACAACATCATACTCATAAACTGTCGTGCTTTTTCAAAGACGACATGACGACGAATGTTATCTTTATTTTAATTTTATAATCAACTTATGAGAGGTTAAAAATTATATTTTCTTCAATAAAAGCTTCAAGTGTGAAGCATTTGCGGTTTGGAATTGTTTTCGAAATATAAAAATCAACATTCATCTACAAATTCAACTTTTAATTTTAATTTTATAAATGTCATAATACATTAACATCAAATTAATAATTTTATTATTTTTATAATAACTATTGTAATGAATGACTAGGCTTAATAAAAATCATATGAAATCATATTACGTCAAAGTTGCGAAAACGCACCATTAATTTTCAAAAGCATTGGAAACCTTTTAAAAGTTATTTTGAATATATAAAAAATTAATTCATGTATTAACTATCTTCTCACCCTGAAATTAGGACTAAATTTGTAAAAAAAATACTAAAATCGAATGAGAAAATTGAAAAATTATCTAAGCGAGGAAAAATTGTTTTGAAAAATTTTAAATGTGAACAGGAAATAAAAGATTATGAATAATAAAATGAAAAATTTTGAAATTTAACTTATTAATTTAAAATTTATTGTACAAAATATTTGAAAAAAAATCGGTATTAAAAGAGCAAAAAAATTTTAAAATGGATGATGCAAAACACAACAGTTGCGGTAAATAATATTTTTTTATACTAAAGTTGAGCCCCCCCCAGCATTTTTGGCTGGTTGCGCCCCTGGGGGGGGCATAATCATCGATTTCAAAATTTCAAAACGTCCTCTTAGGACATAATTAATACTAACACTACAAGAAATTTGAACACAAAAACTAATTTTTTATGTCAAAAATAACCTCTCCCACCCACGATTGAAAAAAAACAAACAAAATGGGATATGTTAAACCGTTTATTAACTAGAAAAACAATTTTTTGTAAACTTTTTTGTTTTTTTATATATTTTTATTTTTATTAATTAATTATTTCATTAATAAATAAAAAAATTTCAACTTCTTCATTTTCAGTGAAAGGATCATCTTTTGATTTCAACAGGAATAAAAGTTCAAGTCTTTTTCGCTTTTTCTATAAACCAGCTTTTAAATTTTTTGTGTGTTTTCCCAAGCTTAATTTGCAAAAGTAATCTAAAGGCTTAATTAAATTTAGTTAAGTAAACTTGATTAAATGACAATTCACATGAAATACAAACTGGTGTATTTCTTTAGATATCTAAACAAGTTTGACGATAAATACAACGTTTAAATGAGATTTTTTTATTAAATACAAGATAGTTTTATCAAAGGGAACCAAGCATTCCATCTTGGGAACCCAGTTGCTCGCGATGGAATTTTTTAGTGTTCATGATTAAATTTAAAAAAATTGTTTTTCTTTTGTTTATTTATTCTTATGTTTGAGTTCACATAACTAGACACATAGGTGGCGATCCTGGGGGGGTCCTGGGGTCCAGACCTCTCCACTTTTTGGTAGTGAGGAGGTCTGCCTTAATGTGGACCCCCCTTCCACTTTTTTCGATATAAATATTTTAAAACTCGTTTTGATACGAGCATAATCGTCAACCATGGCATAAAACAGAATGTTTATATAGTAATACGTTGTGATTATGTGTATTTATAGTGATAGCTTTCCAAAACCAAACTGTTCTTCGCTTACTTAAATAGTAGTATCAAAAAAGAAGTTTTAAAATGTTTTTTGTAAGTGGGGGGAGGGGTAGTCTGGACTCCAAGACCCCCCCAGGATCGTCTATGCTGGTTAGGACCCCCTCCCCTAATTTGCAGCAGATCGCCGCCCTTGACTAGACAAGGTATCAATATAATGGCTGGATAAATTTAAATTATTTTTTATGCAATTGAGCTATAAGGCTACGTTTAAAAATCGTTCCGTCTTGTCAAACCTCCCACTAATAACTTACGGTTACCTCAACACACCGCATCATATACACTAGGTATATAATAGCTCACGGTTGGCTCAACAGGGATTCGAACTGGCGTCCTTTGAATTGCAGTTCTAACGTTTTACCATCTGTGCCAACCCACTCGCAAATGATAAAGGTTATCATAAGAATTAAAAAAAAATAATAATAAAGAACGATGATAGTAATTAAAAAGTAATAGAAACAACGACAAAATCTTGAAGGAAACCATACAAACAACCTCATCTGCACTACCACCAACAAAAGTAACAACAGCACCACTACCACCAACAACAGTAACAACAGCAACACTACCACCAACAACAGAAACAACAGCAACACTACCACCAACAACAGAAACAAAACTTCCAAAAAAACGCCAACAATAACAACTTTATTATAATAACAACGTCAAAAAAAATTACAATTCTTCGTATGAAAGACCATTTCAAGCCTGGCTTAGTCGCTTTACAATGAATCTTTGTTTATGAATTTGCATTTTTATTTATTTATTTTATAGTTTTATTTGTTCAAAGATTTTTTTGATGTGCATCGATGCTCCAGAGGACCCCTGAACACGTGGGAAGAAAAAAAAGAACCGAAGATTCTAAAATATAAAATCTATGTTACAAATATCAGCATACGTGAATATTGATTTCATAAGCTTGTGGATGAGAAGTTATGACGTTGTTACAATTCTCATAAAACCTTCAGATTAATTTTGAGATTTTTATGATGATCAATCAAGTTATCATTATCTTTGAAAGCACCGTCGTTAAAAAAAGTAAAATAACATTTCAATTTCCAAAAAAAGTGTCTAAATTCTTTTTGTTAATTGAGTGCCACACGTGCCTACGTTGGAGTGGCAAACGCGGTGACGTCAAGTGTAGCTGGCGTTCAATCCATTGGTTTAGCATTCATTCGAAGTCGTTAATAATTTAAAAGCCTTCAATCAATCACAAGGCTTTTAATGTGCGATCGATGAAGAGGTTTGAAAATAAAAAGTTAAAAATTTGCATTAATCTTATTGATTTTAAAGCCCTTGCTATGCCTTTGAGTTCTATAAATACCCCTGAAGTTTAGACGAAGTTATCTTCAGCAGGTTTCCTCTTCTAAACGTTGAACTACACCACTCTGATGTTTTCCAGCGGCTCCATCTTCCTTCTTCTTGCTCTGGTCGTGGGTAGCGACGCAGGTTTGAAAATCCTTTCATATTGTTAATGCAGAAAGCATTCGATTCTATTCAACGTTATCTGCTAAAACATGATTTAAACATTGAAGAATGGTTTTCAAACTCAATGATATTTTTCAGCGGAAGATTCCTGTTGGGAGACGTATGACAATGCATACACCGGCCTCTATTCGACCAATATCATCCAGGGAATGAGATGTATGGATTAGAGGTCGGACCGGGTACCCGATCTGACCGGGTACCCGCGGGACTCCCGCGGGAACGGGAATGAAAATTAATTTCGGGACGGGAAAAGTCGGGAACCGGGAATAGGTTTTCGGGACGGGAACGGGAACGGGAGTCAAAATTCAAATCGGGAACGGGAAAAGACGGGAACGGGAATCAACTTTTAAATCGGGAACGGGAAAAACGGGAATAAAAGTTATTGGGATTCGATTCTTTAAAAATGATTTTTCAGCAAACTTCCAAGTATGGAAATCTTTATTTCATCGATTCTCCGTACTTAAAATAAGTATTAAATGCAATAGAAATGTATAACGAAGCCACCATTGCCAATGTCGAAATCTCCAACACTACATTTGAAGTTGTTATGATGAGTCCAAGATTAGGGAGATTAGAACAAATGGGTGATGATGAAAACTTTTCAGATTAAATCAAACTGGTCAGTTATATTATTTTAATTTTATAAATTAATACTTTAAATTTGAATGATTAATTTCCAGTTGATTGCTCAGTTGATCATTTCGACAAAAGAAAAAATGCCATTGATCTTATTCATATGACAGCATGTCTGTTGCATCCCCAGTATGAAAGAATAATAGGAAAAAAGTTTGGGATAGAAAAGAAATAAATACCAAGACTTTCATTAGAGAAAATTTAATTCTATTTTATACAGCCGTGCCGTTGAGAAAAAAAACAAATGATGGTTATTTAGACCTATTATGTTTGTTTTTATAACGTAAAAATTATAATAAAATTATTATACTATCAAATTATACGAATGATTTTATATTTGCAGTTGTGGAGAATAAGAACGTTATCAAAAAACATATTTCTAACATTATTGAAGAATTAATAATAATGAACGAAGAAAAAAATTCAGAAGAGGATGAATTGTACAAATATTCACAATTACGTCCCAAAAAAATTGAAAATTATAAAGATGTTTTATTTTATTGGAATAAAATGAGCAATTTTAAAATACTACAAGAAGTAGCCAAAATTTTGTTTAGTATATCTGCAAGTTATATTCGCTGTAAACGGAATTTTTCAATATGTGGTCGTTTAACTTCAGACCCAAAATCATTTCATTTGAAAACTGAAACTCTTAACGGTTTAACCCGTGTGAAAAGCAATAAAGACTTGATTGAATTACTCAAAAACAATGACTAACTTCAATACTTTCATTTCAATAAATATTTGAAATTTAAATCGTGTTTTTTTCATTTTATTAAAAGAAATATTCTCTGACTTTCAAATAATAAATTTTAAGAAATGTTAGAACTAGCAAGTTTGGGACCAGTGAAAACGGCAGCGAAAATGAATAAAAAAACAAAAAGCTTTCGGGAACGGGTCGGGACGGGAAAAAAAATTTCGGGAACGGGACGGGACGGGAATCAAAATTCTGATGTCCCATCGGGAACGGGACGGGACGGGAAAACAAATTTCGGGAACGGGACGGGACCGGGAATGAAAAATCGTCCATGTCCGACCTCTAGTATGGATCAATGTTTTGCTTATGACCAGTTGATAGGCTTCTGTTCCGTCTCTTCCCTCGATGGGCATTGTTCTTTACCTTTTGACAGTGACAAGTTCGATATGAAAAAACTAACTGTTAAAAAAGAAGCAAAAACCTATTTTCTGAAAGACGAGTGTCGAGGTGGGTGATAAAAAATGGAGTAGAAATTAAATTTTCAAAGTTTTTATTTTTCGCAGGAGACGCTTGTTGGTCAAAGTCCGCCAAAAAAAGAGTTAACTTGGAAAAAGTTGATTCTTCCAGTGAGAATGATTGCAGGTTAAAATGTTTGGAGACCGAATATTGCTTCCACATTGCATATTTTGGTCAAACTTGCTTCATCCAAAAGACTCAATCCCTCTCATTAGGAACCACTCTTTTTAAGGGAACCACCGCAAAATATGTCTTTGAATTGAAGCCTCTTTGCAAAAGTATGTGCAAGAAAAATGCTTCAAAGATTTAATTAACTACTGAAAAAGAGGTTTTTGTTAAATAATATATACAATTATATTTTCAGAGGCCTCATGCTGGACTAGACGTGACGGTGAAGACAAAACCTTCGATAATCTAAAGAGCATACTTGTTGTTTCTCACTTGCATTGTAGAATGAGTTGTCATGAGTCGGCGTGTATATTCTACAAGTGGAATATAAGAAATGGGGAATGCCACATTTTGAGCGGGGTTATGAAAGGAGATGGAAAGCCTACGTTTGACAAGGATGTTTCCACTTACCAATTTGGAGGTATCTGTGAGAGTGGATGATCGCAACCATCTTGTAAAAAATGGCAGATTGATCTAAAGTTGTGAAGAATAATTTAAAATATAACTAGCTGATTTATTTTTCCTTATTTTAAATTTTTATAATGTTTGTAGTTTTCGAATAAATCTTGCATTAAACTTGTCTTTCTCAATTGCTTAAAGATCGTAATACATTGATCGTTAATTACTCTTGCGAGAATAATGTCTTAAGGGGTAATCAAAAAAACATAAAAAATTATTATTTTAAAACTGTAAATTAAATTTAATCTGAAGCTTCTAAAAAGTATTGATATTTATATAATTTATATAATTTTAAGATTTTAAAATTATAAATAAGATGTTATCATCCGATACATTTTATTGAACAAACGCTCTTGCGTATACTATTTAAATATTTTAACTTTAAATAATAATTAAATAGTTTTAATAAGAATATTTTTTGTGATTAGTTCGTTTTCAGCCTGTCGGAAAAAGCATGCAGCAAACTGGGTGAGCTGCAACAAAAAAAGGAAACCATCCACAGCAACCAGGGGCGACGATCTGCTGCAAATCTTAGGGGGGGTCCTTCTCAGCATGAACGATCCTGGGGGGGATCCTGGGGTTTAGACCTTACCCCCTTCCACTGTTTTAGACAGCTATAACTATAACTACACATGCTCAAAATGTATTACTATGTAAAAATTGTGTTATATACCATGTTTGATGATTCTATTCCAATAAAAACAAGAGTTTAAAAATGTTTTATTGAAAAAAGTAGAGAGAACCACATTAAGGCTTACTACCAAAAAAAGGGATGGTCTGGACCTCATGACCCCCCCAAGATCGCCGCCCATGACAGCAACAACAGTTTCAGTCATGGCAAGGACCTTTTCTAAACTTCCTGTCGCACCCTCAACACCACAGCTCCATGTGTTAGGACTTGTTTAAGGTAGTTCTAATGCTGTGAGTAGGTTCTTTTTGTGTTCTAACACCAAGTCTTACAACCTTCTTTGAAGTAGAGGAAGGTGGAAAACAAGGTGACAGAATGACCTGCTGTGGTTTTGTTGAAAGCTGTAACCATGGCTGCATTCATCTCTGCTAATACTTTAGGCTAAAAAATACCAACCAGAAGTTTACTTGAACACCACAAGTTTTGACCGAAGGACTTGATTTCAGTCTCATCACTAGCTTCGTGAATCCTTTTGTAGCTTGTCAACTGGCGCAAAAGATGCAGATCATTGGATGCACCGCACACACATGCGAGCCAGACTTTAATGTAAACCCTAAAAACAAAAGTGTTAAAGAAACCGAGTGTTGAAAATTTTTGTTCAGTCAACTAAAATGTGAAAAAAAAACGTAATAAAATTTAATTTTTGTTTAAAGATGATCTGGGCGATCTAACGCTTCAGAAAAGTGAATGATTGACATTTTAAACGTATTTAAGCCTAGAACTTTGCTCCAAGAAACAGAAACGACAACTGGAGTGGAGTCTGCCTCTCCAGTTTATTGGGCAGTTTTGGGACGCTTTACAGTTTCATTGTTTCATCTCCAGACAACATAACTACAAACCGATCAACTTTATTTTTTTACATTGAAGCGGGCAACATTTTACAGTCCCTTTGAAACTGTCAATGGGCAATTAGGATTGAAAGATTTCCAAATTTCTCTAGTTGTTTCTTCCCTGTGCTTTCGTCTAGACTGTCTGATGGATTCTTTGTTTATGTTTATACACTGTGGGCCAAAAAATAATATGCCACTGTAGATTTGTCTATAACTTTGCCAAATATTAATCTATTTTTAATTCATTCCACTACATTACTCAGGAAGGAATAAGAAACTTATTTCGATTTCTACAATATTCAGTAGCTTTACCTAGTGAAACTTAAGCAAGTGTGAAACTAGAAAAAACCTTTGTGTAAATTTTAAATAAATATTACAAAAATGTAATCAAAAAATTAAAAAAATATAATGAATTTATAAAAGTAATAGAAACTCATATCTTGAGGAAAAAACTCGACGTTTCTGCCTGTTGTCACTTGCATCATCGATGACGCTTTGCTTCAATTCGTTCCAGACGGTAATCTGGACTGTTTGGAAGCCACAGGTTTTTGAGAATGAATGCAGGTGTCCCTTGCTTTAACAAGCTGTCTGTCTGACGCGCCCGCTGTGATGGCGCACTATCTTGCTTGAAGACGAAGAAGTTACCTGAAATGTCCCTTTTCACAGACAGGAGCTTTTTTCCCAACAGCACATCTCTGTAATATGCATCATTGATTTTAACTCCAGATGCAACAAAAATCAGATGCGTTCGGCCAAGCTTTGACACGCCGACAGAAACCATCAACGACTGGCTGAAAGTTGAACGCGTTCGCAACAGAAGCAAAATGTTTAAAATAAATATAAAAAATAACAATTTTGAAATAGTAAATTAAATTACAAAGTTAAAATTGTTATAAAATTGAAAAAGTAAAAACATTATTATTTGTTTTACAAAACGGTTTTTGCTAATTTTACACTTTTTTAAGTTTCGTTCGATTAAAGCAGGGGCGGCGATTTGCAGAAAATCTTGGGGGGTCCTTCCTAGGGTTGGAATCAAAGAGCCGGTATCGACCAATAGTGCAAATTATTTTTGTATCAACTATTAATATTTTTATCAGCAAACATCAAAAAAAAGTTTGATGCTCAATAAAAACACTTTTCTATTGCCACTATGAGCGATTTGAAGAAAAACAATAACGATTTTAGTACCTTTTATTATTTGTTACCTATATCAATTCAATTACAACTAGCCATCAACCCATTAAATAAATTTTATAACATCTTGTTTTCCATTAATTTCTGAGTCAAATAGTTTAAAAAATTACAAATAGATTGAAATTTGCCAAAGTTATAAACAAGGTCTGTCTGACGCGCCCAGTGTGATGGTGCACTATCTTGCTTGAAGACGAAGAAGTTACCTCAAGTAACTCTTCTCTCAACAGCACATCTCTGTTATATGCACCATTGATTTTAACTCCAGGTGCAACAAAAATCCGACGCGTTTGGCCAAGCTTTGACACGCCTACAGAAACCTTCAACGACTGGCTGAAAGTTGAACGCGTTCGCCACAGAAACAAATTTTTTGAAATAAAGATAAAAAAGTAATAATTTAAAAATTAAAGACTTCAATTGAAAATTGAAAATTTTATAAAATTGAAAATTTGAAAACATTTTTATGTTTCACAAAACGGTTTTTGCTAATTTAAATTTTTTTAAAGATTAAGCTAGATAAAATTAATGCAAATGGGAGATGTTAAATCTTTGTGGGTTTATTCTTGAGAGCTCAGTGAGATCCCTAAAGAATTAAATATTTTTGGAATAATCTAGTGAACCATATTCCAAGTGGACGTAACGAATTTCCATTTTTTTTATTTTTAGCCTACTTATGCCCCCTCCCCCCTACTTAAAGGTCGAAGATCTTGGGCCAGATTTAGAGGGTTGTTTAATTAGATTTGTAAAATAAATTGGAGCAGTAAAGTTATGAATTTTAACTTAATTTAGGCCTATTTTAAAAATCAAACTAGATCTCAAAGGTAACCAATGTAACAGACGAAGATAAGAAGAAATAAGAGAGAATTTAGGAGCACGAGCAAAAAGATGAGCAGCACAATTAAAAACTTTATTTAAGGAAGCTAAAGTAGTATCAATGAGGCCATAGTAAAGAGAGTTGCAATAATCAATCCTGGAGAGAACTTCTAGTTACAGATACAAGAAGCTGCAAAGTAGGATCGTCAAGAAAAGCAAGAAGCTGTTTAATACGACGAATGTGGAAATAACAAGATTTAGAAACAGATAGAATTTAAGAGCTAAAGGTAGGTTAGATAATACCGTATAGAAGATGAAGGGTTTAGAGATAATGAGAAAGAAGGAAGCAAAACTAAAGAAGAAAGGGATAGTAAAGATTTGGATGTTCTATCGACATAGATGAGTTCAAATTTATCAGGATTTAACTTGAGAAACATAGATGAAGCCCAAGAAATTATAGATCAAAGCAGGAGCGGTGATCTACTGCAAATCTTGGGGGGGTCCTAGCCAGCATAGACGATCCTGGGGGGGGGTCTCCTGGGGTCCAGACACTTAAACAAACATTTTTCACTTCTGTTTTTAGACGAATATTTAAGTAAGCAAAAAAAAGTTTTATTTTAGACAGCTATAACTATAACTACACATAGGGGGAGGTTGCATAAGTCGGGACGATTTTTAAACGTAGCCTCATAGCTCAATTGCATAAGAAATAATTTAAATTTGAATTTATCCAGCCATTATATTGATACCTTGTCTAGTAATGTGAACTCAAACATAAAACTAGATAAAAAAGAAACACAAGTTTGTTTACTTCAAACATCAACACCAAAAAATTCCATGTTGAGCAACTGGGTACTCAATAGATGAATTTATATTGTATTTAATAAAAAATGTCATTTAAAAGTTGTATTTATCGTCAAAATCTTTTAGTTATCTAAAGAAATACACCAGTATGTATTTTAATGTGAATTGTCATTTAATCAAATTGACTAAATTGAATTAAATTTAGCTTTTAGGTTAATTTTGAAAAACTTTTTTTTGCTCTAAGCTTTCTAGTTTTCATTTCGACCTTTAATGGTTCAACTTCTTCGAAAATTACTTCACTTTTTTTTTAATTCGTTAATTATTCATGGTCCATGTTAGGAAACTATGACCATGCACATAATCATGGTCATAACAGGCCAATCACTCAATTTTTTATTTTACAACTTGCACAAAATAAAACTGTATTGCATCATCTAATTACTTATAAAAAAATGAAATTATATACCTTCGGAAGTTTAGAAAAAAAAGCAAAATGTTATCTCCCAATATTTTAAAAATTCTTCTAGAAATCAATTTTGTTAAAGTATTCTAATTGAATCAGACAACTTGCCAAAACGAAACCAACATTAAAATGTGCATCTAAGATGGATGCATAGATATGAAATCAATAAAAAGTTAATTTTTGAAGCGCATAACTGTAAATAAGCCAGTTCTATCTTTGGTGCCGGTTCATCTTGAGCACCCTCCCCTTACTCACAATGTATTAATATGTACAAATTCTGTTTATGGCATGTTTGACGATTCTGTTCGCATCAAAACAAGAGTTTAAAAATTATTTAAAGAAAAAAGTCAGGACCCCACCAGGATCGCCGCCCATGGATTGAAGACATGGAGTTATTTTAGCAAGAAGAGTCAGTAAATGATGTATAAATATAAGAGTCCTTAGTATAAAGTTGACTATCTAAAGAAGATAAAGAGATAATATTAGGTAGTTCAGAGGTGTAGAGAATAAAAAGTAAGAATCCAAGGATTTAGCCCTGTGGGACACCATAAGATAAAGAAACAGATGAAGAACAAAAAGATTCAATTGACACATAAGAAGTTCGCTTACAAAGATATGATTTAAGCCAGTTAGGGGAAGATCAAGAAATACCTATCAAAAAATCTGAAACATTTAGTAAAAGAGTATGATCAATAGTATCAAAAGCAGGTGAAAAATCATGGCATAAAAGAAGAGTTGATGCATTAGAATCATAAGTTGAAATAAGGTCAATATAGAGTTTAAGTAAAGCAGTTTCAGTGGAGTGGCCAATTCTAAAACCAAATAGAAAGGAAGGAAGTAAAGAGTATTTTTCTAGATAGAAGAATAATTGTTGAGAAATAACTTTTTCAAGGACCTTAGAAAGAAAAGAAAGATTAGATACACGTCTATAACTAGATAAGGATGCAAGATCAAGAGAAGGGTTTTTAATTTTAAGAATAATAAAAAAAGACTTGAAAACAACAAGGAATAAGAAGTTTTATCAAAAAATGCAAGTTTTCCCATTCGTTTATTGACATAGTTTGTGTTCAATTGCTGACAAGGCACCCAACACAGCAAAAACAGTTTAATTTTAATACATTTGAACATTTCGTTACAATTTTTAAACTTTTAAATGCGTTACATCTTATTAAATGCTTTAATATGTTTAACAGCGTTAATTGATTAACGCGTCAATCGAAAATTAACATAGATTAGGGCACAGCTCAAAGAGTAAGAGATTGTGAGTATGTATAGTTTTAGTGTCTAAAACAAAACTATTACTTGTTTACTTAAATACTTGGTTGTTAGACCATACACTTTTGCTCCATCTAGCCGTGACGCTGGCTGCTCTGGCGAGCTTCATGTCAATCTCGATGTCGAGGGATAGGCTGCTAGTAATGACGGAGCCCAAGTATGTGAACTTGTCAGTGGCCTCCAGCACCTGATTGTCGATTGTGATTGAGGATGGAACAGGAATGTCTTGACCCATGATGTTGGTTTTTTTAATACTTATGGTCAGACAGAGGTGGCGATCTGCTGAAAATCTTGAGGGGGTCTCCCAGGGTTGGAATCAAAGAACCGGTATCGACCAATACAGTACCAGCGATATTATTTAGTATTGTTTGCTGTAGTGCAAATTCTTTTTGTATCAACTATTAATACTTGTATCACCAAAAAAAATTTTTAATGTTTGATACTCAATAAGAATACTTTTCTATTGCCATTATTAGCGATTTGAAGAAAGAAAAAAGCGATTTTAGTACCTTTTATTATTTTTCATCTATATAAATTCAATTACAACTAGCCATCAACCCATCAAATAAATTTTATAACATCTTGTTTTCCATTAATTTCTGAATCAAAACAAGAGTTTAAAAAAATTACAAATAGATTTGAATTTGCCAAAGTTAAAAACAAATATACATTGGGGAATTTTTTTTGCCCACAGTGTATATTTAGATAACATAAAATACCCTCTCTGCCTGTCCTACTGCCCTCTCCCCACAGCTCGTTCACTCCAATTTCCAAAAAGACCCTTTCGAATGTTTTACCGACTGGCAAATTCTTCTGCTAGTCTTTTAAAATCCAGACTGTCAAGTATATCCTGAGGTGCATGACAAACGGTCAGTGAATTGATGCGAGGCTGTGTCATAGGTGCACGCAACCAAGTCTTAAGACGCCGCAAAGCACTAAAAGATCTTTCTACAGTACATGACGTTGTTGGACACACATGCATCAATTTGATCAATCTTTCAACCTAAGGAAACAGATGTCTGACTTCCGTGATCATAGCTCGCATTATTTTTGCGTTTGTGCTAAAGTTCATTCTGGTCTTTAAACATAGTTAACTGCGAACAAAGACCGGTTTCATTTAACTCACGATACTGCTTAGAGAATCTCGGTTGCCGCCCAGTGGTCAGAACAAATTTCTTGCAAGCCTAAGCAAAGGTGTTCTTCCGTGTGTGTCACCAGGGCTGCATCAGCAAACAGCATGTCAATGCGAATTTTTGTCTTTGCTTTTAGGCGTAGGTGGACACCTTCGGCAGAGTCCTTAAATGCAAAGTTCAGCAGCATCGAGAAGAAGATGCCGAATAATGTAGGCGCTAGCACACAACCCTGTTTGACCCCACTCATGATTGTGAAGGGTTCTGAGGTGTCCCGTCGTGATAGGAAGTTGTAATGTTGAGACGCTGAGGTGGACAGTCGATTTGCTGGAGTAGCCGAAACAGACCGCTCTTGCTTACAAGGTCGAATGCCTTGGTTAGGTCAATAAAGGTGATATACAACGAAATCCGCTACTCTCTGCACTTTTCCTGGAACTGATCATGGAGAAGATCATGTCGAATGTGGATCCTCCTGATCTGAAGCCGCATTGCAATTCAGAATACACTTGACATGGACCCCCCTCAATTTTTCAAATACAATATTTTCTCTATCTCAATACAAGCATATTCGTCAACTATAACATGAAAC
This sequence comes from Piscicola geometra, assembly GCA_943735955.1. Taxonomy (NCBI): domain Eukaryota; kingdom Metazoa; phylum Annelida; class Clitellata; order Hirudinida; family Piscicolidae; genus Piscicola; species Piscicola geometra. Next base: position 9,336,013 of record OX030958.1, on the reverse strand, counting down.
AGATTTTTCATTCAATTATTTATTTTGGGTAGGCGTAGTTATAGTAATAGCTGCCTGAAGCAAAATTATTCTTTGCTTTCTCAAATATTTCTCCACCTACTCTTCTTTTTATATTTATGGATTTAAGTTAATGGATTATGTTTATAAAAATTAGAGCTGTTCCATGATTTAAAAAATTTTAATCGACGTTAATCGTTCGATTAAAATTTTAATCATGCGTTAATCGTATTTTAACGCAATGTTTGTAGAATATTTAACATTTGTATAAAATAGTATTTTAACGCAATGTTTTTAGAATATTTAACATTTGTATAAAATAGTATTTTAAGAATTTTCTCTCACAAATGTAATAAAAATTTTATCAGAATTTATTTCTAAAAATAATCCACATTTTATTTTTTTAAAAAGAATATATAAAGGATAAAAAAATGCAAATGTCACACATTCTTTTTGAGCCAGTTACTCACGCAAACAAGATTATCAACATTAGTTGGATCTAAAGAGGCTTTTTTCTTGCTACCTATGTGTCCTGACAAGCTGAATAGGCGTTCACATGGAACTGTACTTGCAGGAGATGACAAGTACTTTCTTGCCAGTTTCGCAAGATCTGATTGCAACGACTTGTTTAACTGTTCCAGAAGGGAAAACACTAAAAAAACTACCTTGAGGGCCAGTGCAGTAGTGTTTTGTTGAAAAAAGGTCTCAAGCCTTTCAGCTGTTTTATCAGCAGTACCAATGGAAGCAAATGATTCCAAGCTAACAAGTACCACTTCATAATTTTTAAGCACAGAAGACACTGTAGAAACTCTGGTCAGTTATCTTGTAGGACAAAGAAGTTTTATACTATACTTTTTATTCAGTGGCTCATCAAGAAAGGCAATAATTGGAGACACTAAAGCATCACTAAACTGCTTCTTGACCTTCCTTGAACGATTGTAAAAAGCACATAACTCTTGGACAAACTGAAGTGAGTTGCTCACAAAGGGATTTGCAGCAGCTGTATGCTGAGCAACAAGATTTGCACAGTGTGCAGAACAGTGGAAAAACAATTCAAGCAGATGCTCACTGATAATAGCCTCACAACCATTATATTGGCGGTTCATTATAGTAGCGCCGTCATAAGTCTGAGCTCTTAGTTTTTCTATAGGTAGCATAATTCTGATCAGAAAATCTTTTACTACAGCAGATAATGTTTTTCTGATCGTATCTGGTAGGCCGAATAAATCAATAAACTGTTAATTAACATTCAGAGCTTAATCAACAAAACGAATGCATATCGACTCCTGCTCTAACCCATTGCAGTCTTGTGTGCCGTCAACCACAACATCAAACTGGCATGATTCGGCATTTACAGTGCACACTATGTTTCTAAAGATAGAATGAGCTAAAAGCCTCAGCATTTCTTTTTGGCAGTTATGCGATATGAAACTTGTAGTTTGATTTAACCACAGCTTTAGTTAATGTTCGAAGCTTTTTGAAACTCATTAACCTTGGTTCATCTAAAAAATAGAAAGGGTCGATATTGAAGTAAACCTCAGAACCCATGAACGTCGCCTATGAAAAATAAGTAGTACAATAAGAATGATTTTTTTTATAAAAATGTAAATCTGTCTGCTTGTAAAAAGTGAACTGATATTTTCTGAAAAGCATCCTAAATGTCTGCTTGCGAAAATGTAAAAAATATATTACTGAATAAAAATTCTGTTTCATGCTATGGTTGACGATTATGCTTGTATTAAGATAGGAGTTGAGAAATTATTGTATTTGTAAAACTGAAGAAAGTCCATGTTAAGATGGACCCCAGGACCCCCCTAGCATCGCTGCCCATACATACTCACAATGTATTACTGTATTAGCATTTTTTTATCCGATGGTTGACGATTAGGCTCGTATTAAAATTATAGTTGAAAAATGTGTATTTTTAAAAGAGTGAGGGGATTCTTTTAGAGGTGGATCCCAGACCCTTTCAGGATTCCTAGATGAAGGAGTATTTCAGTAAGCAAAGAATATTTTTGTTTTAGACAGCTATCACTATAACTACACATACTCACAATGAATTACTTTATAAACATTTACTTTTATGCGATGGTTGACGATTATGCTCATATCCAAATAGAAATTTTTGAATACAAAAATTGAAAAAAAGTGAGGGGGTCCTGGGGTCAGGACCCCCCCATGATCGCCGCCCATGTTAAATAGTGCAAAAATTGAAAATCGCCATTGTTATATATAAAGATAGAGCGGCATGGTTTATTTTGACCCAGAGTGTAAATTTATCTGTCTGTGGCTAACACAATAAATTGTTTATTTATAATTAGAGTTTCATCAACAAAATGAATACAGCTTTATTCCTGGTCTATCTAGTTAGTTATCCTAAATATTTATGTTATATTAATGTTTTAATTTTTAGTGACTTGACATTTATATATACTTTGATAATATGATGACTAAAAAACCAGATTGTCCGGACATTTAATTATTATTTATTTGAAAGAAATTTCACTATTTTATCGGGGCATGGCATATGGGTGCAAATCTGTGCAAATTTATTTTTGTATAAAAAGAACTGAAAATAGATTGTAAATAATAAAAGGATTTGTGGGAAGTTTTCTTTAGTCGTTCATAAAATAATTGGAGATAAAAATATATAAAGTAAATGACTGTAAGAATATAAGAATAACATTAATTGAATCTATAAGTACGCAATTCAAAACCTAATTATTTTTTCTCAAATCGCTAAAAACTGTAGAAGAAAGTTAAGTTTTTCTTCAAACACATGAGCTGTGGTTATATTTTTAGAGGGGATGCAGTCGATTCACCCCATACCCGATTCACCCCATAACCGATTCACCCCATAACCGATTCACCCCATAACCGATTCACCCCTTAACCGATTCACCCCATAACCGATTCACCCTCAACCGATTCACCCCTTAAAATAGTTAAAAATTGACATTATTTTTTATAGGTATTTTGCTAAAATAAAATAATACATTATTATTTTTTAAATAATGAAAATAAAAACTATAATTTGTTCAAATAAATAAAAAACTATGAAAAAATTATAAAACGAATAAATACATTTATTTAAAAAGATAAAATAAATGGCAAATTATTTTTTTAAATTATAAAATATATCTAAAAAATATATATAAAAACTATAAGAAATTTAAAAAACTATAAAATATTAAAAATTATAAAATATTTAAAAAATGATAAAATATTTAAAAAATTATAAAATAAATAGATAATTATAAAATTAATAGATAATTATAAAATAAATAGATAATTATAAAATAAATAGATAATTATAAAATAAATAGATAATTATAAAATAAATAGATAATTATAAAATAAATAGATAATTATAAAATAAATAGATAATTATAAAATAAATAGATAATTATAAAATAAATAGATAATTATAAAATAAATAGATAATTATAAAATAAATAGATAATTATAAAATAAATAGATAATTATAAAATAAATAGATAATTATAAAATAAATAGATAATTATAAAATAAATAGATAATTATAAAATAAATAGATAATTATAAAATAAATAGATAATTATAAAATAAATAGATAATTATAAAATAAATAGATAATTATAAAATAAATAGATAATTATAAAATAAATAGATAATTATAAAATAAATAGATAATTATAAAATAAATAGATAATTATAAAATAAATAGATAATTATAAAATAAATAGATAATTATAAAATAAATAGATAATTATAAAATAAATAGATAATTATAAAATAAATAGATAATTATAAAATAAATAGATAATTATAAAATAAATAGATAATTATAAAATAAATAGATAATTATAAAATAAATAGATAATTATAAAATAAATAGATAATTATAAAATAAATAGATAATTATAAAATAAATAGATAATTATAAAATAAATAGATAATTATAAAATAAATAGATAATTATAAAATAAATAGATGATTATAAAATAAATAGATAATTATAAAATAAATAGATAATTATAAAATAAATAGATAATTATAAAATAAATAGATAATTATAAAATAAATAGATAATTATAAAATAAATAGATAATTATAAAATAAATAGATAATTATAAAATAAATAGATAATTATAAAATAAATAGATAATTATAAAATAAATAGATAATTATAAAATAAATAGCTTTGATTGGCCATCACGGAAATCAACGGTTTGTTTGTACGCGCATTGTAAAAAGATCCAAAACTTGTTATTTCTGAAAAAGTGCAGTTATAATTATGGAGTTGCAGTCGATTCATCCCTTGACCGATCCACCCCTCAATAGTATATTTTTAATAACTATAGTAATAGTATATTTTATTTTATATAACATATTTATATTATTAATAGTATATTTATATTTTATATAGCATATTTATATTATTAATAGTATATTTATATTTTATATAGCATATTTATATTTTTTATAGTATGTTTATATTTATACCAGTATATTTATATTTATACCAGTATATTTATATTTATACTAGTATATTTATATTTTTAATATCAGTATATTTATATTTATACCAGTACATTTATATTTATACCAGTATATTTATATTTATACCAGTATATTTATATTCATACCATTATATTTATGTTTTATATAGTATATTTTATATTGAATAACTGGTTATTGAATAATGACAATTTAATATCATGAATTGGTTTTTAAGAGAAAAAATGTTTTTGTGTTTTTTGTCAAAAAAATAATTATTTTGGAGTTATTTTCAATTTATGATTCAGGGAAAGAATAGAAGCCAGGTTAACCTATTAACGAAATCTCCATTAATGGCAGATGTATGTATTCGTTGTTTACTTTCAGTATTCTAGTGTACTTTTAACCGAAATTTTATTTTTTCGACAAAATAAACAAGGTTTTCGACAAGGTTGGAACCAAACTAATACATAGTTCTCTCACAATTATCATGAGATGTGAGATACGGGTAAGAATTGCCTAAAAACTGGGAAATGTGCAAAAATGTATAAATTCAGTAGAAGTAAGATATGGGCATGATGGACGATTCAAGTCAACTGATTGCAAAGAAAATAGATAGGAAAGAGAAAAAAGCACCGTTTTTATATGTCCTTTAAAAATAGTCTGTTTTTTCCTCACTTCCTAATCAATTCCTAATCAACTGCATGATCTGCCCCATGTTAAAAATTACCAATGTATGCTTCGCTTTTACTTGCTAAAAAAGTTCAATTAACTCTAAAAAGAATCATTTCTTAAGGTTCATTTTGTCCAAAGGCTGTCATAAAATACAACCCTAAAATGAATTGGTTGAAAAGAGTGCCTTGTATTTAGTAATTTGTTTTGTGTTGAATAATTTATTTTTTATTCAATATTTTGTTTTGATAAAGTATTTTGAATTTAATAAATTATTTTATATTTAAAATTTTATTTTATATTTAAAATTTTATTTTATATTTAAAATTTTATTTTATATTTAAAATTTTTTTTTATATTTAAAATTTTATTTTATATTCAAAATTTTATTTTATATTTAAATTTTATTTTTTATTAAAAATTTTATTTTATATTTAAAATTTTATTTTATATTTAAAATTTTATTTTATATTTAAAATTTTATTTTATATTTAAAATTTTATTTTTTATTTAAAATTTTATTTTATATTTAAAATTTTATTTTATATTTAAAATTTTATTTTATATTTAAAATTTTATTTTATATTTAAAATTTTATTTTATATTTAAAATTTTATTTTATATTTAAAATTTTATTTTATATTTAAAATTTTATTTTATATTTAAAATTTTATTTTATATTTATAATTTTATTTTATATTTAAAATTTTATTTTATATTTAAAATTTTATTTTATATTTAAAATTTTATTTTATACATAAAATTTTATTTTATATTTAAAATTTTATTTTATATTTAAAATTTTATTTTATATTTAAAATTTTATTTTATATTTAAAATTTTATTTTATATTTAAAATTTTATTTTATATTTAAAATTTTATTTTATATTTAAAATTTTATTTTATATTTAAAATTTTATTTTATATTTAAAATTTTATTTTATATTTAAAATTTTATTTTATATTTAAAATTTTATTTTATATTTAAAATTTTATTTTATATTTAAAATTTTATTTTATATTTAAAATTTTATTTTATATTTAAAATTTTATTTTATATTTAAAATTTTATTTTATATTTAAAATTTTATTTTATATTTAAAATTTTATTTTATATTTAAAATTTTATTTTATATTTAAAATTTTATTTTATATTTAAAATTTTATTTTATATTTAAAATTTTATTTTATATTTAAAATTTTATTTTATATTTAAAATTTTATTTTATATTTAAAATTTTATTTTATATTTAAAATTTTATTTTATATTTAAAATTTTATTTTATATTTAAAATTTTATTTTATATTTAAAATTTTATTTTATATTTAAAATTTTATTTTATATTTAAAATTTTATTTTATATTTAAAATTTTATTTTATATTTAAAATTTTATTTTATATTTAAAATTTTATTTTATATTTAAAATTTTATATTTAAAAGTTTATTTTATATTTACAATTTATTTTATGTTTAAACTTGTATTTTGTATTTAAACTTGTATTTTGTATTTAAACTTTTATTTTATAATTAAACTTTTATTTTATATTTACAATTTTATTTTATATTTACAATTTTATTTTATATTAAAATTTTTATTTAAAAAAAGTCCGTTTTTAACTATTTTAAGGGGTGAATCGGTTGAGGGGTGAATCGGTTATGGGGTGAATCGGTTAAGGGGTGAATCGGTTATGGGGTGAATCGGTTATGGGGTGAATCGGTTATGGGGTGAATCGGTTAAGGGGTGAATCGACTGCAATTCGAAAGTAAAATCCATGTTTTTTATCGCACACTTTCGGCTGTATGTGGTGACGCGGTTTTGCATTGCGGACTTCAATGCAGCCCTCTGAAGACTCGATCAACGTGACCACGCTGCGACCATTCGGATGCATGTGGAGACTTGCCTCAACACTTCAATGCTGCATGAAACAATGTGAGATTTCGTTGATGAGTAGATAGTTCTGAATGCCTAAGATGTGTTGTTTGAGGAAACAAATTCAAATGGCTTCATGGACTTGTTCTTTCAGATAGGCCTTCTAAACTGTGTTTTCTCAACCTTTGAGTCAATACCTTACAATTAAAATACAATACAACGACCAATATTATTAACGTGGCGTGAATTCACAAGGTTACAAGACCACTCCTAAACCATGAGAGAGTTGCAGTCGTGACTGACTCCGAATTCAATTAATAAGTTTGTTATAAAAATGATAATTTTTATGAGCTTTACAGCAGAATTCAAACTCGAAGAAGCAGTTGTATTAGAGTAAGTTCGTTTGAAGCGCTTGTTTTGCGTATCATAACGCGACCATTTCAAAGCATTTAATAAATGATTTATAATGATTAAAAGATGAATATTCTTGGAAACTCAACTCACTGGACAGAAATGTACCTATAGAATAGCTAATATCAAGATTCTCTACATTATAATTAACATAGTCTTGGGGAATGTCACTTTAAAAACAAAATACTTCTTTAAATGCGTAAAATTAACATCACCGAACATTTAAAATGAGCGGATCAATTCAAATACTGAATACATCTTGAATGAGTTTTCTCATCTGGTCACTGTCCAACACATCGTGCAGCCTTTGGCAGTCTTCGTCCAGAGTAGTGAGTCCTTTATAAAACTTCACGCCTACCTCTTTCCTCACGAAGTTATAAACTTGTTTCGTTCCTTTTTAATGAAATATAAATTTCTTTGAGAAATAAGTTTATTAATATGAATATTTGTGAATTTTTGTGTGTGAATAAAGAATTGAAACGTTATGTTCAATATAAAAAGTCCACTCGACACACCTTTGCCTAGCAATGCAGCTATTTTCTGTTCATTCTTGCCTTCATAAACGTCTTGGACACTTTCTTCACACTTTGCTTTAAGCGTCGTCAGAAACATTTCTCTTGTTTTTGCGTTTTCCTTCAAGGAGTTTTCAGATATCATCAAGTCTAGGTCCCCTTTCAGGACGTCAAACCTGAAGGCCACTTCGTACCAGTTTTTCTTCATTGTTTTTTCACTAAAACGCAATACAATTTGTTAAAATAAAATTTTTCAATTTAAATACTATAAAAGAAGTATTAAAGATAAAATCTGTCACAAGCAACGCACCAGGCCGGAGAATGAACTCCAAACTGCTCCAAAGTGCTTTCGAGAGCTTCGAAGACTTGCATGCGAAGCCACCTCAAGTCCAAAGCCTGGCACAACGCCACCAAAGAACTTGCGACGATCAGCTTCAAAATCTCCATAGCTTCTTTCGTCTTCCTAGCACTCACCAAGGCCATTGAGTTGACCGATTGGTTGTGCATTTCGGCGCTCAAAACGTGGTTCGTCATCGGATTCGCAATCGAGTCCAACTCACTGGCATAAGCAGCTAAGGCGGTGTCGACGCCCTGAAGAAGAGGAAATTTGTGAGAAAAAAAATGTGAGCAAGCGGCTGAAAAATATTTTAAAATAGTAAAAATTAAAGAAAAATTAAAATTTAAAGTAAAATATTCAAAAACGAGAAATAAATATTTTTCACGAAACCTTGAATCCGAAATCGACGCAATGGTCTCTTCCCGCCAGATTGGGCGTCAGGATGAGGTTCATGTTGTGGTTGAGCACCTCACTCAACTGCGCGAACATCAGTCTGCCGCACATCTGCACCCCTTGCCTGGTCTGGTCCATCGCCACTGTCACACTCACCCCTTGAATGGGAAAACGAAGTAAAAAAACATTCCGTCAATAAAAATTCTGTTTTTATTAAATATTTTTTACTTATTTTCTTGTTTAAACCTAGATGAATAAAAACTTTTTTGGCTTTTTATGTCAGTTTTAGTCTTTGTACTCACTGAGTAAAGTTACAATTTGATCGCGTTTTTGATATTCGTATTCAACGAATTTAAAAGCAAAGTTCAAAACTTACACAAAAAACTTAATCAAGGTAAACTTGAAAATATAAAGAAAGATAGTTATAATCAGCAAAAACTAGGCAAAATATTAATTTAAAACGTGCCTTGGAAGTTCCCGCCATGAATGATCTTTCCAGCTTTGTGGTCGACCAGAGGGTTGTCACAGGTGGAGTTTATTTCCACTCTGATCCTCCTCACCGACTCCATGTAGGTCTCGACCACTGGAGACAACCATTGAGGACTGGTTCTTAGACCATACCTGCGTGGTAGTCACCAATTTTAGTATTTCGAAGATTTATTTTTTTTAATTTGCAATTAATTTTTAAAGGAAATTCATTCAAAACCTGAATTGGATAAAATAAAGTTTGAATATTATTCTAAAAAATTTGTATAAGCAATTTAACCTACTTATTCTATTGAAACTGGTTTAAAGAAACCAATTATTAAAAATAAATGTTCTTACCTATCTTGAGCTAATTCGTCGGCTTCAAGACACTCGAGTCCTGAATAATCTCCTTCAAAAGATCTAAAAATGTAAGAAATGTTGAATAAATGTTGAATAAATGTTAGAAAGCATAAATACAGTTTTTTATAATAATGAGTTTCATTTATTAAATAATTAACTTGTCTATATTTATCAAAAATGTATTCAGTTGGTAATTAAATAAGTGAACAAACCAACCGAACAAGTTTCGAGTCTTCAAGAAGACTTCTGATGTTTTCGGAAACCTCTGCAATTCCCACATGACTGAGGGTATCGTAGATGAAAGTATCGAAGGACTCCATCCTGCCATGAAGCGCCTCGACACACATTGCGGTCACCACCTGGGTGAGCAGCATCAGGTAGCCAAAGTGGAAGAGGTTGTCAGAAGCCAGTGTGGACGAGCAAGATGCCGAGTTGACCACTGCCAACGCCTCTGTTTGGAGTAATTAATGGCACCATTTAATGAGTTACACAGGAGCAAAGTTTAATTTCGTTCTTTTTAATACGTAACATCGCTTTAAAAATTAACCTATATGTTATGTAACCAAGCTCAATTGTACTAAATTAAAAAAATGAGACATTGCAAATGTCCAAACCTTTGTGATGAAACTCGACGAATGAAAGTCCTGCTTTTTCAAAGGCTTCTTCGGCGGTGACATTTCTCACGCCTTTGTAGTAAACCAGAGAATCTTTTTTGCTGCCATTCATACAGGCGGCGATGTAAGACAAGCACATGAGGTCTCCGCTAGAACTCACCGTGCCTCTCAACGGAACCACAGGCACTATGTCGTGGTTGATCATGGAGCACAGAAGGTCGATCACTTCCCCCCTCACTCCCGACCTCGCCAAACTCAAACTGTTTGCCCTCACCAACATGATTGCCTTGACGATCCCTGCAGGCAGTCTTTCGGTGGTTTTTGTAGAAGAAAAATTATTTAATACAATACTACTTCATAATACAAGGTTTCCAGGAATTTATGACATAATACCAAACCGGATTCGAGAAATGTATGAAGAAATGTTCAAAAATTAGGAATTAAATTTTCTTTTTAAAACAAGAAGGAGAATGTTGAGATTAAATCTCCATGAAACACCAGGGCAAAATCTGGTCATTTATAATGCGCACAGAATTTCAGATATTGCAAAATAGAAAAAAAGATTAGAATCAACGGAAAGAGAAAAGTTTGGCAAAAAACGCTTACGACTATCGTAATTTTGTGAATAAGAAAAACAAATGGAATGCACACAAGCTCTGTGCGTTTGGAAAAATTAGTGGGAAACTGATCGTCATGCGCGGTGTGTTACGATAATTATAACAATAACAATAACAATATTGTTTTCAACAACTACTATTAACATTATTTAAATAAAACTGCTCATAAACTCACGTTTGACTTGATATGCCAACGTTCAAATGCTGGATGAGAGCTTTTTGCGTGACGATGGCATCTTGCGTGATCACATCAGCACTACCGCCATATCCCGTGTTCACTCCATAGATGATCTTTCCCTTGTTGAAGTAATCAAGCAGAAACTCATGGTTAGCATTCACATGGCTTCGAGAGATTTCATTCAGCTGCACGTGGTGTTGGTCTGAGGCGCGGAAGGATGCAATGCGGGCGAGGTGGCCGATGTCGAAACGAGCGAAGGCAAGGTCGAGTCGAACGGGGGACGAAAAGTCCTTCAAGGCGAGTCCCACCAGCTCTTTGTGTCCTTCTCTGATGCCCATGTTGATGAAGTTTTTCTGAAGTTTAAGTTTGATCTTTTCTGAAGTTGTAAAGGTTTGATCTTTTCTGAAGTTGAAAGGTTTGATCTTTGAAAAGTCAATCTGGTCAATGACGAGACGACTTTAGTTGAAGATGCACATGCGATGATTGAAGCTTCTAACTTATATACCTAATTCAGCACATAATTATTATATAACCATTAAACCTATTTCATAAGTGAGTATACTTTAGGACCCACCGTCTTTGCTAAACGGTCTCTAGTTTTTTTAAAATTCAGTTAATACATATTTTACTAAATTGAAAATATTTTTAAAATCATAAAGGTTTGAACTTTACTTAATTTTGAATTACTCCCACGCCTAAAGGTCAAACATAATTTAAAGGTATAAATAGTCTGATAGTTTTAGAGGTTAAATGAAAAAGGAATAAAACAAATTAAATAATTGCGTAACCATGAAGTAGAACAGGGGATAAAGTTTTGGCAAAACATTATGAAACAAAGTCGATAATGATTTATTAGGCATGAAAAATAAACTTTTTTTAGTATTTTTAGTTTTAAAATTTCACTCCATGCGTAGATAATTATTATTTTATACTAAAAAACAATAAGCATTTAAAAAATAAATTCTTTCAGAGAAAACTCGTTTATAGAAAAACTAATGTAAATTACTTTAAAAAATAAAAGTCTACATTGAAAAAATATTTTCGAAGTTTTTGTGACTATAAACTAACGACGCATTTTAAATTATTGTTCTTTTTATAAATTTATATGTACCTTAAAATGAAGCTTTGCTTTTTCGTTGACTTTATATTACAATTTAATTATCCAAATGATTATAAAACATATAGTTTTGACAATTTAACCACCATGAACTAATCCAACTGGAGAAATATTAAAAGATGTTCTAATAAAGTTGTCTAAACTGCCTAAAGAATTTTACGCGTTTTTGTCAATAAAAGTGGCTTGGTATTTCTGACTAAAAAAGCCCCTGTCTTCCCAGGCCCGTACCCAGGATTTTGAGTTGAGAAACGCAAGAATGAAAGAGAAAAAAATATAACAACGTGTATAAGAGTCTACGTTGAGGTATATCGAGGGAAAAAATGAATGCTCTGATTTGAATTTCATTAATATTTTGTCTATTTGTGATAAATTGCTGGAAAACTATTTATTTAATTTATTCGTTTGATTGTGAAATGAATTAGCAAATGACTTCAAAATGTTACCATCAAAATTTGAAAAAACAGGTTTGTTCATGTTGTTATCAGCAGTATAACTTATACTGTATAAGACGCAGGTATCTTTTTTATTTTAAAGTTACCTCTCATGCGTAAAAAAATGCTGACTGACGGACCGATTTTTTTCGTGATATGAATTTAAACAATATTTTGAAACAAATAATTTTACACCTAAATCAGCTTTACAAATTTCATAATATGAAACTTTGGACTTACATTTTTCCATAGTTCAAATGTTTTCTGAGTTCTAAAAGCACTTAGAGAGATTAGTTTGTTTTCGGTTATATAAATAGCCAAACATTAAATGTGGCTTATTAATTTTGAATCAACATGCTTTGAATCTCTGATTGCGTAGGTTTTAGCCTACATTGAAACCACATAAAGCTATCTAACAGGAGAAATCTCTGACAGTTTTAAATTAAAGCAGTTTAAACGGAAAATCATCTTAAAGGAAAAAAGTTATTGTTTAAAATTAATATTTATTCCATTTTTTTACAACTAACTGTTAGCAAGTGATTAGTGTATGAAATGTGGCATGGTATTTATGAATTAAATTAGCACTAGTTTGCCTCTAATTCATAGCTTTGAAACCACAAACAATTAGATTGTATACAACACACTCAATAAAAAAAATACCTTAACTTTAAAAAAAATAATAATACATTTTTTCCATTAATATGAAATTGTTTATACATTTTTATGAGAAAACCTATTTTAATGTTCATTAATATCTAATAGAGATGTTAATTTTATCTTTACAATGGAACAGAAAATATAGTATAAATTCTTACTAAAGAATGTTTCATCTAGATCATCGTTGAAATATTTACAAATTAGAAAACTTTAGTCACGCTTTTTCCGAAATTCCAGAAGTTCAAATGTTGGATGATGACTTTTATGAATTTAAAGACATCAAACGGAACTTAGTAGATTAATTAATTTGTGGTTATATAAAAATGAAAAGTTTGGATTTTTAATCAATATTATATGAAACTATTTTTTCACGAACAACTCAGTTATGTTCATGGATACTAGTTTTGGAAAAAAGGTTTCTTCCCATCTTTATTTTTGGTCTCACTTGGTTTTCTACCTTTTTCCTCAATGAGGTTTTCAATATAGAATCTTAAGCTGTGTTAGCCAAGTATTTTGTTGATTTTAAATTGTGTTTTAGGAACAATAAAATTTTTCTGAATTATTGAATATATTTTTTCTAATTTCTTTACTTTTAATAATTTAAAACTTTAAATTTCCAAATTATAAATTTCACTTTAAAGAGCAGGCTTATCTTTAGTCATCCTAAACTTTGAAACGTAAAACATTATAAAATAACGACTCAAATACGATGACTAAAAAAATCTAAGAGTCAGATTGTTTTCAAAATAAATCATATGAAAAGATCTGCATGAACAAGCTTAAAAGAAAAATGACAAAAAGCAAAGATGAATTGACTTGTTGTAAAATAAAGTTTGAATTTGGAGTGGGCCAGGTGAACTCAAACTTAGAACCTTGTTGTTTCTTCACTGAAGGGTGATGGTCGACAGGATCGACAGGCTTTACTGCGTGTAAGTAATGAAAAAGTTGAAATAGTAATACAACAAATATGCCGCTGTTATCGCTTTTTATTATAGTTCTTTTAAACACCATATTCCCTTTTTGCTATAACTTCGCATTAAAACCTGAATGTGGCACTTGGATGGTTGCAGTACTGATGTCGACTTCATTTGAGGCAACCAGGTGAAAAGTGGAGACGTCGCGACTTGCAGAACTTCTGGCCGTGAACAAGAGCACGGACTCCTTTGTGCCGAGCTCCTGGAGAAGCATTTAAGACTTTAAATCGTACTGACATAAAAAGGAAAATTTTTTTGTTTGAATTTCAATGTATTTTTTGATAAAATATAATTCATCGCTTAATATCGCTTAATATTATTTCAATCCAATTCACTTTAGTAAAAATTATAATAATTTTCAATTAGAATCATTATCAAATATTTTATGCAAGTTTATATTTTTATATCCACTTTACATTTTCGCTTAAAGAAACTCCGAACTTCGGCTGTCCCAAGAATACTCTATTGACATCATTCGCTTCGTTTTTGAACCACCACACGCTGATGTGGTGAGGTTTCGGATTGTACGTCAAATGGCAGACTACTTTGAGATTACTGCCTCTGTCGAGTGTTTTGTTTGAATAAAATCTCGGATAAATGAACAATTATTTTTAATTTTTATGATTTAAAATGTACTAATATTATAAATATATTTTTATTTTAAATAAAGTTAATTTTTAAATTAAATTTTTATAATCAACTTTTATTTATTATTTATTTAAAGAGTTCTAGTTAATTGACCAGAGGGTGAGGAGTACCTTTTAAGAGCTAGAGATGACAAATTCTGTGAGCAATTGAAGACCGGTGCATCTAGATTGAGAATTTATATTTTCAACTCGATAAGTAGTCAATGAATTTAGTTTATAAACTTAGAAATATTAACTAAAATACATTTAATAAATATTCTGATTGCTGATGATTTCTTTAAATATTTAAGAATAAACCAAATACTACTGCAAAATGTTTTTCACTATATTATTGTTAATTATTTTCTAAAAATAATTCGACTTACATTTCAAATTGATGCGGTAGGCCTTCACAGAGTAAAGAACACTACCATCGGCATTGTACGATTCAGAATTCGAAGCGTGATCAAGGTACTTGCTATCGTTCACGTAACAACGTAACACCTTGGCATTATCCGCTTTGGATAAAATATAACCCGAGAGTTTAACAATGACACTGTGTGTCTCGTGCAGGATGCAGTTGTCGACGTTGGCGAGGTGTTCGTTTATGGTGGGCGCAAGCCAGGAGCTCTGAAGAGGGCTTTCGTCTGTCTTAAACTTATGAGTGGAGAATTTTTTCCGATGAAACTTGTGGATATAGTTAGGAGCAGACTTATAACGGTGATCTACAGTATTTCCGAAGCCAGCACTGCGCGTGTTTCTTCTTTTGACTTGAGACAGCGAGCATATGACATTCGTCTTGACCTCCTCACTGATCCACCTGTCCAACGGCACGTCTCCAAGACTCATGCTCACGTGTGCTGGAAGTGGTATGACGTCATTGATGGTGCATGTGGCCTTCAACTCTTTGCCTAGAAGCAGGTTAGAGTACGCTCCAGAGTTGGAGTGGAAGTGGATGTCAGAGGGAGGTTCTGGAAAGAGAAGGGTTGGTATAATTGATTGCTTCATTTAACATCTGGAAAAACGTAAATGTTGAACTGGAATTAAAAACTGTTTCGGAATTTTTAAAGTTGCTTTTGGTGCCATCCATATACATATAATATTAAGTTTTTCACTATATATATATGGTGGCATCCATCTCATTTCTATTAATAATCAAGATAATTATGGAAAAGAAATTTCAACTAGTTAATTAATTAGTTATTTTAATGATTTTTAAATATAAACTCACTTATAACACTCAGATTGACGTAGGCTTGTGTGTGAGAGAGGTCTCCGTAGTAGCACCCCACCCGACCACTGTCTTCCCATCGCACCCCTTTTGTAATTCATCAATTATTTCAATTGTTTGAAATAGTTTAAAGCTAAATAACATTTATTAAAAACTATGATGTTTTCAATTAAATTATTTTTACAATTTCGACGGTTTTATTTTTTTTCAAGTTCAAATAAAATCAAATAATTTTAAATGAGATCAAAACATTATTAAAAGAAACAATTTTAAAGATTTTTTTAAATATTTATTTTTATTTATAAAAATAATTTTTTTTTAAATAATCCTGTTGATCACTGAAACATTTTTCTAAAACGGGATCAAAGACCACTCCACCTTCAATCACTCATCCGAAACTCCATCACAATAAGCCCTCAGACGCAAATAAAAATGTTGCAACAGAAAAACTAACCAATGATGTTCAAGATGGATATGATGGCGGAACCAATCGGAATCGTTTCAACGTGGTATCTACCCAATGATTGGTAGACGCCCTGAACTAGGCCATCCTTAAAAATAAACTGCTCATGATTGGTCGACGACTTGGCCCAATTTAGTTTATTCTCTTCTAACTGGCTGAAACTTCGACCTTGAATTCTGCACGTCAAGGTCATGTTTTCGCCAAGGGCCGCAACAGGGCGGAAGGATTTCAAGGAAACTGCCACATGCTGCGACGTTCCACTTCTCGCAACTGCAAAGTGGTTTCGTCGAAAGGCGTAATTATCATTGTTCATAAAATCAGCAACCAGCATCGTGTTTTATTGCATCGTTCTAATGCGGCATAGAACATTCTTGCTGCATAGCCAATAATGCAATGGCGTTTTGTCATATTCGTCAAATCTTTACTCTCGTTTTTAATGAAGAGAATTAATAAAAAATTCATAAAATTGAAAATAGTTGGCTTATATTACGAAATGTGCCTTCTGATAACATAGTTTTGAAGCGCTTTTTGAAGAAAACAGTGAAAGACTTTCACATCAAGAAAAAGAGTACTCACTGAGTACTATTCAGCTAGAATACTGCTAATATTTATGAGTTTTTTTAATGAAAGAACTTTAAAAACTCGATATGAAAAATATAGTATAAATATATATATATAAATGTATATTACCTGAATGTACAATACTTTAAAGATTTGTGATAATTAATGTAAAAATAAAGATTATAATATAATAAAATTAATATTTTTATACAAATGATAATGATAAAACCTTGATTGAGAAAATATGGAAAGCGTAAAGAAAAAAGTTTATGAAGGTTGTTTTGAATTTTCTACTAAAAATTTTGAAATTCATGTTATTTAGCATGAGTACGCGGCATGAATTCTGTGTTTGATATTGTTAGGAATTCTCGTTTTAAAACACTCTATTATTATTTTGGGAAAAAAAGACTTAATCGATAACCTCATAGAAACGAGGAAATTTAACATTGTTTTAAGTAGCTTTTTTATTTTCCGAATTTTAAATAAAACCATTTTTGGATGCTTTCAAGTTTCATTGTTACTAGAATGAGTTATACTTGTAGTAGTTATAGGAGCATTATCGAAAGCAATAACCGTAAGTCAAGTTTTGACCTATGGCAAAGAGCAGAACAATTAACATTTAGACAGACGACTGCTTTGCAATACATTAAATATTAATGTCGTCTTGCCGATGATAGAAAGATTGATTAACTCGTAGTTTTTGCACTTTTTATATGGAATTTTTCACAATTTTATTTAGAATTTTTCATTCCAACATTTCAATATATATATATATATATATATATATATATATATATATATATATATATATATATATATATATATATATATATATATATATATATATATATATATATATATATATATATATATATATATATATATATATATATATATATATATATATATATATATATATATATATATATATATATATATATATATATATATATATATATATATATATATATATATTTGGAAAATGTATTGATTTATTTATTCATTTTCATCACAATAACGAGCATCATTAAATTAGCCTCAATCAAGCAAGTCTTCGCGTTGATCCCGAGATTTACCCAAGTCAAATGTTAGATTATTGATTTAACTTCTTAATTCATTCATTCAAATTAAAACTTTATTTAAAGCCACGTTATCAATAAACATTGAAAGATGCTACATTGAAAGATGCTACAATGAAAGATGGTCACTTGAAGGAAACTTTCATGAGATCAATCTGAAGACTGCAAGTATTTTGTGTCTTCGTGTGCCTGGTGCTGTAAACCGCTAAAGAAGCGTGAATAACAAAATTGCAAGAGTAAAACGCTTCGAAGCTATTAAGTTGTAATAATCATTTTTCTCTTTTTTCAATTATTGGAAAAAAATATAAATGTTCGTAAATCTCCATAAAAAACGTTAAAAAAATTTAGAATACAAATATTTATTTTAATTTTTAAAACTTCCACCGTCTTTTCGCTTTTAATTTATGTCCATTCTCTTTCCAAACACACTTTCCACTTTCCACTCTTCAAACTCCATTACCCTTGATCTTTGCAGACAATTGTTCATAAAGTGATTGATTTATGCAGGGGTCAAGCGCCCTTAGCGTGAAATTTAATTGTTTGTATATTTATCCGTCTGTAGGTTGCTTGAAGTCTTTCGGTTGTTTGCTATTATGACTTTTGCACAAAAATATTCCGTTTTTTTTCCACCAAAGGAATGAGGGCTTTGTTCCAGGCTTCAACTTTTGCAAATAGTATAATTTTTATGTGTATTTAGCCTCCGAAATGGTGCGTTTATTGGCATTTGTGGAAGTGTGCATGAGTTCTTTTCAATTAAGCTCAGCACATCTGTTTATCTGCTACAACTGCACATAATAAATCGAGCGTCTAACGAAATTTAATTTTTCCAAGTTTTTTTACAGATTTTCTGAAATCCTTCTTCACGAATCAAGGTTTAAAAATGTGTTTTTCCAAAAGCCAATAGTCTAGATTAAAACAAAAATTAAAAATTCAAGTTGTACAATATATGTTGAAAAGCTTTGTATTTTAAGCTGGCAAAGTTCTTGAAAACATACACAATTCTCATGAGGCACTCTCCAACTGAAACCTTGAGCTTTTTCAAGTACTGGTTTTCAATGCTACAAACATAGTATGACTAAAATGAACCCAATACTTGTAACAAGAAATCTCGAAGAATGAGGCACGAAAAACAATGAAACTAAACTGTGGTTTTAGTGGAGTGAACCAAAACGCTTAAACTTAAAAAGTCTTAACATTAAAAAATATATACAAATGATAAATCATTTCAAAAGTTGAAAGTATTTTTGAAAAATGCTTTGGTCTAATTCTAATAAAAGCAATTTGAAGGAATTCTCCAGAGAGTGTTAAAGGCTATAAGTGACACGCGCCAAAACAAAAACACTCCCTGATGGAAATAAATAAATTAGACTGTAATAACTAACTACACAAACAAACCTATCTCGTAAAACAAAACAAAAAAGCTTTGAAACAAAAATTCAAATGCCCAAACGAAGTTACGGGTTTTTTGTGAACACCTTAAAAAACTGTAAAAAATATTTAAGTGAGTTTGAATCCTTAATGCGGAAAGTATTCTCACTTCAAATCATTATGAAATGCTTAATTTCATAATGCTAATGAAAGAATAAAGGTACGCTTTTTTAAAAAGAAAGAAATTAATCTACGTCTAAGATAAAAGAAATTAACCTACGTATAAGTTGTAAAAAATTCATATAAATAATTAACATAACGACGAAAATATTTTCCTTTATTATTCAAAATGCTATTTTTATATGTAATAAATGCCGATATTTTTTATATCAACGTGCAATCACCCTTGCAGCTTTGATCTTTTTGAGTTAAATGATTAAATGTCATTTCGACAAAAATTAAGATTTGCTCATTGTGACAGGGGATTTCCGTCTTTGATGTTATGCTTTTTTAAAAATGATTTTTGCACTTTTTTTAAAATAAGCAAATATAAAAAAGTTAAAATAATATATTTATATCTCCAAATTTTAGTATTCAATAATAATTATTAAAAATTAATATTATCTTTTATTATAACGGGAAAAAATAAATTCTTAAAAGAAAGAATACCAAAACTAATGGTTATATTGATCTGACTCAATTATCAAATCAAAGGTTCTACAAAAGAAGATACAAACTCTGGAAAAACTCAAAAGTCTTTTAAAATAATTGAAAAGTCAATAATTCTGGAAAAAAACAAAAGATACTTTTAAATAGTTTAAAAAGATTTAAAGTAAAACAAGGCATAAAATAAAATAAAATCTTTTACATAGCATATAATATGATATATTTATTTGAAAATATAAGGTATAATTATTCTTTATTCTGAACCACAAATAAATCTCAGGCTCAATAAATAAATATGAATTACTAATGCGTCTAAAGACATCGTTGAATGGTTTCATAAAAAATATATGTAGTGTAATAAAATAATATTTTTTAATGTATTCTAGATAACCTGAATGCAAAAGAATGTAGCAACATAAAACCGACAACATGGTCAGTTTATTTGTCTGTTTTAATTAATCTTATTTCAACGACACATCTTTTTTTAATGTTTTAAACATTATTTCAATAAAATATATTCAGTTAGATCTTCAAAAATAAACTTGTACTTTTAGCGTATTTTTTAAAGTTTATAATTCATTAATAATTCACGTTTTCATACTAGATAGATATAACATTTATAAATACTTCAAAATTTAATGTAATATTTAATCAAAATAAACAAACGAAATAAATACATAAATTAAGATTAAATATATTATATTTAGAGTTAAAGTCATGTTCGTGGAAACTTTTTAGACATTTTATTGCCAATTATTTTTTACTTTAACAGTCACTTCAAACCTCCCCATATCCTTTATATACCTTTCCAAGAAGAATATCCGTGCAAAATACCTGTATAGAATAATAAGCCAAATAACATGCACATATACATATTCATATATTACTAAATGTATAGAATAGTATTAAAATAATATCTTTTTTGCCATAAATGATTATAGGAACACCTTGGTGATATTTTATAGGCATTAATGAATAATTAAGAGACGAAGGAAGCATACACAAGATCTAGAGGTCTTATATCCTTCATATCCGCCACCCATCGATCATTGTTCGAGCTGAGTATGCAGGATTCATTAATGTGGAAGTCGAGATCCCTGTCAATCCAATCAAAGAATTCTAATTTATTTAGTCTTTCTTCTTACATGTGTTTGTGTGCGGGTGTCGATGTCTCAAATGGAGGCTTAGACTTTTGATTTATTGTGATATGTGAAAATTATTTTTATTGAGTTAAGTGGAAGTGGGTATGATATACACTGTATATAGTAGAAGGGGGTTTCCTATTATCGAAATAGATTGAATTTTAAACGCAAATCTTTTACGCTGCTTCAAAACTTAACTTAAATTTCAAATTATTATACAAATAAGAATCAAAAAATTTATTTCAAATCGATAAAGTATTCATAAGAATACATTAAAACGTAACTTATTCTAAAAACATGATTTTCAATTTGCTTAGAAGGATGCATTTTAAGGCCGCCATTCCTGTTCAATGATTTTTTAGTATTCACTAGGCTAAGGTTAGTTTGTAAACTTTTTTTCTTATAATTTAAACTAAATTTTAATTGCCTATTTTAAAATTACATTAATACTTTTTTAAATATTATTTTGTATATAGCTTTTTTCCCTTTAAAAGTAGGTTTTTCTCTAAAACGATGGATCCTTAGCAAAGACAGCGATTTGCTGCAAATCTTGGAGGGGTTCTACCCAGAATGGGCGGTGATTCTGGGTGGTTCTGGGGTCACTACCATTAAGGTGGACCCCTTACTATTAAAAAATTGGGGGAGGAGGGGGGGGGGGGGTTCGGACCCCAGGACCATATATATGATGTGGGAAAAATTCGTAGATATCAAAAGTTGAAAAGTCACATAAAGAAAAAAATTTTCGAGTGAATTCTTTACATTTGAAATATTAAGGAAAATCAGAAAAATCAAGAAAAGCTCTTAGAAGGGAGACAACTTTTGATGTCTGGAACCTCATTTAAAAAATATTTCGATAATTCTAAAATGTGAATCTTATATTATATGAAAATTTTTTTCCATTTTTTATTGCAGTTTGCTTTTTCAATTTTTTTATATTGTTAAATAAATCGCCCATCACTAAAAAATTATCTATGCCGCCTTGACCTAGTAAAAATATTCATAAGTTCGTATGAATCTGACTGCAGACGAGTTTTATTCCAAGATCTTTTTTCTCATAAATATTATTTTCTCAATGTTTATTTATTGATTTAAAGTTTAGCCTTTTTCTAAATTGCATAAATTAGTTACATTGTAAAATAAAGTTCTTAGTTATGTAAGTATGCATAATTATACGTTTAAAGTTTAAACTTTAAAGTTTAAACAGTAACTTTAAGGTGGAAATGTAGAATATAATAGTCTGTTTGTCTCAAGTATTTTGCATTTTGTAGATATTTAACGTTTTATTGAAGTATTATGTATTCCAAAACTGTGTTTTACAACTATTATTGACCCAAATACAAACAGGTTATAATTTGTGATCACATTTAATAAATGTCATTTATCATACATGATTTATGATAAAATTTAAAATAGTTTTCAAATTTAAATAATTATGATTGATTATAGATTGATACCCATTTAAGTAATACCATGGGCATAAAGATCCATCCAAGATGCATAAAATAAAATCTTTAAAAATACTAATATAAAGTATTCAATACTATAATAAAAGAGCGATTAATTAGAAGCATGATCTTTTTAAGTTATTTTAAAAATGTTAAGAAGAAAATATACCAGTTTAAAGTTGATGATTTATACTTTCCCCAAAAAATAGGTTTTCTAAAAGATAAATTAATTTTTTTAGCAAAGTGATGAATGCAATTAAATTCTTTCCTATTTAAAAATAAATATTTCCGATCATTCATATTTCACGCTACACTTATTTCTAACACCAAGTAATTATTTCTTTGTATCTTGCTTTATGAACTTTTAATGAGGCTACAGTAATTAAATAAGCGACTTTATAATGTTGTACCTAAAATAAAATTTCTGAGGATAATTTATTTAGAATTTGATTTTATTAATAACCGAATTTTAACAATTAAAAGAAATTATTTCAATTAGAGAACTACAAGATTCAAATGAATAGATTTATCAATAATACATTAAAATAATCAGTTCTGTATTGAACATTTACATGTTTTTATAATTGTGAAAAAAAGTTGCAGTTAATTAATTGAGTATTTGTTGTTTCTACTGTTACCCTCTATTTTTCTGCAGTAAGTTTTATTGTTATAAAAATCATGACTATTTTTAAAGACAACATTTGGTGTTAGCATTTTGTTTTATATTTTTTATTTATGATGTCATAAAATTTATGTTTTTCGGTATACTTTTCAACATCTTGATTATTCTTTTTTAAATCTTAAATAGTAACGCAAATCATATGATAAGATGACTAAGATGTGAACTAGTATGAGCTCTATACGAAAAATACACGGAAAATAGATAAGATTACCAAGATTTTTAATTGTATCAAATTTTTGGCTTTATGGTATCTTTATTTTTCAAAATTGTTTATGAAAGATAAATTTTTCGGATGGTTCTCGATATAGAAATAAAGTTTAATAAAATATATATGGTTTTATATTTTAAAAGTTAAAAAAAGAAAAGATGAATTATGATCTCAGCATTGTTTATAAACAAAGGATAAATCAGAGTTTCTTGCATTGTTACTTATTTCTTATGCCTTACAAATAAACCATATATTATGAATTAGTTAAAATATAAACCCTTTGAAAATTAGTTTTGTGATATTTCCTATTACTATTACAGGTTTATAAAAAAGTTTCTTATTTAAA
Source organism: Piscicola geometra (assembly GCA_943735955.1). Taxonomy (NCBI): domain Eukaryota; kingdom Metazoa; phylum Annelida; class Clitellata; order Hirudinida; family Piscicolidae; genus Piscicola; species Piscicola geometra. The sequence goes on along the minus strand of OX030958.1, from coordinate 9,312,106 downwards.
GAATTTAGTGTTTTCAAAATATATAAATAAAACATTGATTATATTTACTATGATATATAATAAAACTAAATAAGAATAATCTTTCGTCGGCATAAAAGAGCTATTAATAGAAGGATATTAATTACGAACTAAACTTTAATTATGCATTCAGAAGAAAGCATAAAATAAAAAAATATTTTTATTATCTCTTGAGAGTGGTTTTCTAAACTTTTATTATTAGACTTAACTACCAGTTAAATTGAAGTAAGCAATGGTGTTAATGAAACATTTATAAAAATTTATTTCATACCTAAGCTTAATTTCATTATTTTTTCGTATTTCGACTTTATAAACGTATTTTTGGACTTGCTTATCAGTCGTTTTTGTAGGCACTTAGTTTTTAGTTTGTTATTAGAGTTACTATCTCAAACACTGACGTCATTATGAATTTGCAAAAAATGTCAGAAATCTTGCTTGTTTTGATGCTGAGTTTTTAATAATGCTGTATTTTGAAAGCAAATTTTCGAAGTTTGTAAATTTCTGTTTTTCCAGAGATGGAATTTTTATTCTCTCTAGTAATGTAAGCTCTTTAAAAAGACTTAAAAGAATAAATCTAAAAGATTCTAAAATAAAAATAAATGTATGTCAAGCCTATCGATAACAACAAAAACACGTTTTCAATGTTATCCATTTTCTTATGCTACATGTTACATTTTACCATGGGTATTATGCAAGTTTATAAAAAATAATTTTTCGTAAAATCGATTTTGAAGTTATTCAGAGCGTTTTGTTAAAAGTAATTTTTCACACCGAAATGGCAATGTGATTTATATCATGAACAATAAAATTAAAAGGTTGCTATAAATCATATAAATATTTGTTTGAAAATTAATTAATATAAACAAAATTAATGCTTTCTTGGGTCTAAAGGTTGGCATCATTGTCATTTGATCATTTATCATTCCATTCAAAGAATTTTGACTATTTATTAAATATTATTCAAATCTTTGATTTTTAAAAAGAAGATGCATCATTTTTTATTTTTCACAGCTCAAAAATTTTCTAGTTCGAATTTTTATTCTTTTTTGGATTTTCAAATTTTTATGAATATGTTTTTTTAATATGTACTTTTTCTTCTGTTTTTTCTTCTTTCTGCATTACACCTATTTTTTGTTTCTTAATCATAATAATGTAACATAGTTCTAAAAAGACATTTCTACAACTTTATTCTTTTGTAAGTATCTTTCCTTTCAATGCGCTTTGTTTTCATTTGGATTCTTCATCACTACGTTCCTTCACTTTCTCTTTGTGCTTTGCATGATTCTATTTTTATGACCTTTTTATTCCAAAACAATGTTCTATTCCTTAAAAATATCGCGAATACTTGCTATGGTTTTTAAACAGAGCAGGAATTATATATTTTCTATATAGATGTATATAAAAGAGTGGAGTGATAATGGTAAACATTTTTAGCGATGATAATGATAAAAGAGTATAAGATACGCACTTTTTTGCTGAGTAATTATAAAATCTCTCGTGATATCTCCAAGCTTTCTGACCTTTACCAAAACATAAAGTGCATCTAAGTATATTTAACAATTTTGAATTCATAAAATTTATTTTTAAAGTTTTAACTCTGATTTTCCAAAAACATTTTAGATAAATATACTAGCTGCGGTGTTATTTTTCATGTTTGAAATTGAGTAAAAAAAGTTTAAATTTTATTTTAAAGATACTTTTTTTTACAATATAGAAAAATATTATTTTTAAAAGCTCTGAGATATTACGAGTAGTTGAGAAAGACTCCCTTTTCAATGACAATTAAATCATTTTAGTATTGCCAGATAAGATCTCTGATCTTTCAATATTTTAAAACTGTTTCTCAAAAGTTGCAACACGCTACAAAGAAAGCTTGAAAAACAGTTCTCATTATTAATATTATTAATTTAAAAAAAGAATAATTTACGGTGAAAACAGTTCTTAAAAATATGATAGTTTTAATAATTGATTTAAATAATATAATCATGATATCGACTAAAATATATTTTTAATAATTTATTTATTTGCAATGCAAATCATGGTGACCTCTACAGTAATTTTCATTAAATAAATCCATTTATCTCGAAAATGCTGCCATGCTGGATTCAATAATGACCCTATTATCTGATATGTTAGTTCGAATTTAGAAACGTGTGTCTTTTTAATAGTGTTTTTATAGGCCTATTTTGATGGCTGGTCGTATTTTAATTAAATCAGGCCGAAGGATCTCTAATTTATCATGATGATCTTTTGTTCCACACACACTTAATGCGGTTCTAATGCATTTATTAGAACATTTCATAAGTAAACCATGATTCACAATGTTCTATTTCAACGCCTATTTAAAAAATATTTTTAGCTTTTATAAATTCACTCTTTACAGGAAAATATTTATATGTGTTGTTCAAAGGATAACTATGCAAAAAGTGCACTTCACGGCCTTCAAGTATTATTATCACAGAGGATACAAATGTGTTTTTTAGATCTTTTAAATGCTTATTTTTGAATTACTCAAGTTGAAGGATTACGGTTATGCGAGTATAAATTGAAATCAATGGTATCGTGCATAGAATCTTTTTAATCTATATTTTTTTATTTTTGGTAGCTAATCAATCTAATATTGTATAGCTGAAGTAATAAATTAAACTATTATTTAGTATAGTTGATTCAGAAGTCGAGCTTATGAGTTTACATTGAATTAAAATGAATACTTTATTGCACTTGAAATTAAATTCATATATGTTACCAACTCATTAGAAGGTAGAATCGCGATAAAGTAAGTAAATAAAACTAAAAAAGAGATAAACAATATATATCAGGCATGCATCTAGATAAATTTAGATTGGAATTTTTTTATTTGACCTCTCATATTTAGCTCAAGGTATTTATAGTTTTTAAGCGCTATGTTTTTTGGGTATTTATAAACAATAAAACGATGTTTATTCAAGAACTCTGTAAAGCCATATTATACTCATCGTAAATCATTTCAGAATAAGACAAATAAAAGAATATTCCATTTTTAGGACACTATTTTATTGTGTATAAGCTGTAAAATAAGGCTTCGAGGATTATCTTACACTTGCAATAATTGCAATGGGCTGTTTGATTTAATTTATTTTCCCTATTTTAGTTTTTTTTCTAAATCATGTTTAAGACAATGCAGTGTGGAAAAAATATGTATATTTACTGTTAAAATACGAATATATTTGCATACTTTTGATTTTTTTCCAAATTCCCTAAAATCTAGGTTTTTTCGAACTAATTAAAAAAATATAAATTTATAAGTATCTATGAATCTGTTATTTTTTGTTTTTTTTTCGGTTAGGGAATTAGCGTTCTTTCGGCTTTTTCCGATAGCATTGATGGGTTACTTTTTTATATACTTTAATTACGGGAATTAATTAAAAATTTTCAGTAATCTTAAAATAAATTGATGGGTACATTTATACAAAAGTCATTTTCTTGATGTTAAAAAATAAATGGGATATAAGTTGTTTGAATGGGAACGGAACGGAGATGGAAGTTGATTCAGTAGGGATGGTACGAAGACAGTTAAAATTGATTTCCCCGTGCATGACTCTATTTAGAACTTATTCATGGATTTTTACAAATTTTTTTATTATAATTTTTAGGTTTTAAAAATGGAAAAATATAAATTTTTGTTTGTCTTAATCTGCACTTTTTTTGAAGCGTTCGTTAATTTCTAAATAGTTTTTTCGACAGTTTTCAAGTTCAGCTTGTTATTTAAGAGCATCCACTGACGTTTAAGCAAGTTAGGGATAGCTCAAACGAAACGTACCATAAAGAAGCTTTTAAAATCAATCATTTCGTTTATGCGAACATATCAACGTCACTAATTTAATGTTTGCTTTTCTTTTTCATTACTTTTCCTAATTCAAAACATACCATTTAGGTTAAGATAATAATAATTTTACTACCTTTTTCCCAAGCACCGAGTTTTAATTATAACTGTGGCGTTCATTTACAACAAGTTTTTATTTTAAAATTCTCAGATGTTTATAACATATTTTAAATAAATAAAGTAATATAGCAAATTATCACACCAGTAATACAGGCATTACTCTAATATGCAATTAAAATATTCGCTTCCAATTAAATGTTTGTCAGGTAAATAATTGAATTTTTTCGCACTCATTTAGACATACTTAGCCTTTCTTAACTTCTGTTTATGAATGTAGTATTATTAAAAGTTAGGAGGTTTTTATTATTTTCTACTTAAAATAAATCCAATTTAATCTAAGATTTAAAGCTTAAGTTCGAATGCAAATTAACGTATTATCTGAGATTATCCCTCAAATAACTACCATCTCATCTACATGAAGATTAAGATATTAATAGGTGCTTTTGTTCTGTTCTACTGAATTGTTTTCTTCTCGAAGATTTTTTCCTTAACTTTAATGAAAGTAAATGAAGAGAGATACAAACTACTGATAATGCGGTATGTATTGATCATGTATATTAGTACTTTAAAAAAAGCTTGCATAATTAAACTGTCAAATGAAATCTTGATATTTGTATGTTCTACTTAACTCTATTCCCGAAATACATATTCAGAAAACATAAACATCACGAATCTAATAAAAATAGGTTGTTAGTTTATTTTTTATATGAATCTGTACTACTATATTGTACTAGGTATTTGAATTCAGAAACCTATTCTGTAGTATTAATATTAGCATTAAAAATCACATCAAAATCTTATATACAAATAATTAATATAGCAAAAGTTCATCGTTATTGTACAATAATTTCGCCCACTAACACATTTGGGGCTTTAGAAATTCAACTTTAAATAGATAATAAAGATGTTGAATTTCGATTTATTTTAAGGCAATTATATAAGAAAAGCCATTTTAGTTTAAAAACTCGAGATTATAGAAATAATAAGGACAACTAAAACTTGGAGAATTAATGTATGATGTTTCAATCTTTCATTCTTGAGAGTTGTCTCTTTTTATTCGCTGTTTTTATTATTATTTATTCATTTTGGTAACTGTTATCAGCCCCATTAAGCTTTGATTTTTATATCTTATTTCACATCGAGTTAAGCATGAGTTTTAAAGTTTGTGTAACAATCAATATTGTTTTGAAAAAAAATTAAATGCAAATATTGGTTTTACTGTTTCAGTAATTATTTATTTGCATTTTTTTACACTAAACATTTTTAAACTGTGAAAAGGTATTTTCATAAAAATTTATTTAAAAATAGTTGAAATTTTGTTTCCAACTTTAATAGGCTGAAAAATATTTAGATTTTCCCATATTTTTTTATTAGTATATTAATTATTCCGTGTTTTCATGTTACTTTTATTATCGAAGAGAGCTCAAAATATGGTATTAAATAGTTTTTATAAGCTAATGATTCAATAATATGTTGAAAAACATCAAACCTGATATGCGTCATTAATACAGTTATGAAATAGTAGTTTTCATTGATGCTACATGTATCATGAGCGTTCAATAAACATTAACGCATGATTTGTCGACTGTCAGAACAACAACTCATGTAAAGTATTCTCAAATCGTTCTTCTCACACACTTGGAAATGTTTTTTCTCAAATTTTTATTTTTAAATTTTTTAATTTAATTGAATACTTGCCCATATGCATATTATGACATCTTTATCAATTATGATTTTAATTGACTTCATTTTTTTATGAATTCATTGATATGATCATTTACAGTCTGATGGATGTATTGACAAGGGCATGTGTCGAAAGAAATGCCTTCTGTGAGACAAGCAACAACAGTAACAGCAATCCAGCCAACTGTAACGCACAACTAGACAACGAATACAACAATAAAAATAGTAGCAATAAAGAACATAACAAAAACATCAACAATAATAATGAGTTTGGTTTTTACAATAAATCTTTCAATGGGAACTACAATAACCTGTCCAATGACAGTGACTCTGGCTTCCAGTCTAGTAACTCGAGCCCAAACAGCGCTTTTTTCAACTTAAACTCTTTCACGACCAGTCCTGAAAACAACGCCCTCAACATCACAAGTGTTGCATCTGACAATAAAAGTCACTTCTTAAACTGCAGCAACAGCGACGCGACAGAGTGTGGCAACAGTCCCCAATTGAAGGACCACTTTCACGATGCATGCAGCAAAAACATTTACTTCAACAGCAACCTCAACAACAACAGCGACAACGACTTATGCGCCTTAGACAACAACCACAACCAGGATGTCTTAGAGCTTGATCTGTTCAGCGAGTTGAGTCAACAACATCCATTCTTCCACAACAACTCCTACAACATCATCGAAAACCTCGACATTTCCTTCGAGAACATGAGTGATGTCATGACATGCGAGAGTTCTCAGACTGTCGTCAACAACAACAACAACAACAACAACAACAACACTGCAAGTACGTCGTGTGGTTCGTTGGACGTTTTCTCGACTCCTTTCGTTGCGGTTACCGCTGCCAATATGGAAAGTAAAAGTAGTTCTGAAGGAAATTACACGCAGATAAAGTATTTCCAAAGCCCACAACAACCAACAAAACAACAGCAACCGCAACAACCGCAACAACAACAACAGTTTCCATTCCAGATGTCGTCATCACAACAAGTACTACAACCTTCAAGTTCAGCGGGTGTTTCTGTTGCCCGGGTAGCGCCAATGTCGGTTTGCAACAACAACAACAACAACAACAATAATAACAACAACAACAATAAATCAAATAGTGATGACATCAAAAAAGACCTATTCAACAACCACGACATCAACAAGCCAGTGATCACAACTCCAACAACTCCTAAAACTCCCAGTAGTAACAACAATGTCTTTAACAACAACAACAACAACAACAACCATGATAATGCCCCTTCACTACCCACTCCCCCAACACCCAACAGTGCCGACCCCCTCAAGTACCCACCCCCTAAAAAACCACTAACTCCTTACATGAGGTTCAGCAAGCTGGTACGTCAATTGAATAGTACTTTGGAACAACATTTTAAATTTTATATATTTTTATTCATTTTTTGTGTTTTGCAAGTATTTTTGTGTGAAGAGATTTATTCATATTTCACAGTCTAAAATGATAAAAATTGCCCTTTAAACATTTCAAACATTTCAAGTTTTTTCCGTTTATTATTACTTTTACAAAAAGATTATTTATGCGAATCTTGGTTTTTTCAATTGTCTAAATTCCACAATTTCAAGCATAATTGTTCTTCTAAATATAGGCTAATCGTTAACGACTATCACTACAAATACCCATAATTTCCCTGTTAAATGGTTCATCATAGAGGAATCAAAGCTTTATTGTGTTTTAAAATTCATTGCGTGATACTTAAAGATCCGTCCTACACCATATTATTATCATTATTATTATTATTATATTTTTTATATATATTATCATTTATTATTTTTATTATTAAACATATCTCTAGCTATAAATGAATGTATTATTTCGTAAGGAAATGTTCGACGCATTGTTTTATTGAAAGTGAGAAGTGATCATTCATCGATTAAAGAAAAGAAAACAAATGTAAATAAATTATTCTTTAAACCTAAAAATAATGCGTGAAATTAATCAATGGCATTTTATAGGTCACATGGATTTGATACGCCCATTTTACAATTAATAGTAACAATTGAAACGGATTTATAGCGGAGGAGAATTAAATCCGTCGAACACCGACCATGTCAGATCTGGCAGAAAGTGAAACTCTCAAACCCCGGCATGACGGTTTGTGAGGTTGGCACTGCGATTGGTCAGATGTGGCGGGAAATGTCGGAGTCGGACAAGCAGACCTACAACATGGACTTCGCCACTGATAAGGTGGGTGCTGTTAAAATTAAAATGGATGGATGTGCTTAGCAGATCGGTTGCTTGTCAAGCTCGTTACCGTTAAAGCATATAATCCTGAACGGAGGCTGTACAATAAAACTGACTTATGTGCCTTGGTTTATTATTTAAGAGTTATTTTTCTTATTGCGGTCGGATGAATGGATTTCACCTTCCAAGCTTTTTCATGTTTTGCCTCATGAAGAAAATAGGGATGACTTGATTTATATTTATTTAGAAAGTTTTTACTTTTTATTTAACTTCGCCACAAATAAAAACAATATTTAAAAATGATTCTTTAAAAAACTTTAGGATGAGCAGAATAGAAACAAAAAGTTATCGTAAAAGTGTCAAAATATGCATAAAATATGTGTATGAAAGAATCGCTGTTCACACCAAAGATTATTCCGGTGTTGAACAGTATTTTTCACATTTCATACTTTTTCTAATACTTTTTAAATAGTCTATTCCCATTTAATTATCTTTTTGTGCAAACAGCAAGTTAAAAATAGAGCTTTCGCGGAAATTAAAAATTGTTAGAAATTACAGGGTAACATTTTTATAAATTTTTATACATATTTTTTATTTTAATTCATTTTCATCCAGACTAACTAGATGCTGTTTTAATATCACCAGGCAAGGTACGATGAAGAGCTGAGTTCGTACTTGCAAATGACTGGTCTTCAGGCCTCAGATCTGGTGAAGCAAAAAACCAAGAGGTGGGTGGGTGAATGGGTGGGCGAAGATGTAATGGTGGCAAAGGCACTGGTGAAGGGTGGATTGAAGAATGGGTGGTGACAAATTGCTGCTTGAGAAACGTTGAAATAGTGTTTGCAGTAGCTTTTCGATAATTGGTTTGTGGAACTGTGGGGTTCGATAGAAGTGAAATGAAGATAGGAAATAATTGCTGAAAGTTTCAAATCATGAAGCATTTACCGATAATAAAGACATTGAAGATGAATAATAACACATCAATGATGATGACGATGATTTAAGCGATGGTATTTGTAACAAAGGCTTGACGGCATGTTTATGTTGGGATGAATGTAACCCGATTCATCATCCCCTGTGAACTTCACGAAATCAAGTTTGATTAGAGCACGAGCCGTTAGCGTCTGGAGCGGCATGGCACTGAGTTGCACGACATAGCTGTTGCACTCGTGGTGTTACTTTAAAGGAAATTTTTAAAGTTTTCGTTGCAAAATAACTTGAGATGTTTTGGTGTAGTGTCGTGTGATGAATAGCCATACGGTTGATGGCGAGACGTTGGTAGTTGTTACTGGTTATGGCAGTTTTTGTGGGAGTAGTTAACTTTAATAATGAACTTATATTTTTGAAAATATGATGGAAGTTTTATTTTCAGAGTTGGAAAAATTAATTTGGCTTAAATTCGTAGATTTTATCAATTTGAACTTATATTTTCTCATAGTTGCTATGGAAATAAAAACTTTTTTTATAATCATTTGCTAAAAAAATTAATTACTTAAAATTATCAAAATAAAGCACTGCTTCTATTTGGAGTGGGTCTGCGAATAATCTCTCGGTAGAGTAGTGCATGATTAGTGATAACGACTCTTAAACGCTCTATTTGGTTGGCAGATCTACCAAAGAAAAAGCTCATAGGAACACCAAGGCGCATAACAACAACAACAACAGCCAGAGCAACAACAACAAAAACTCCCTTGTAACCACTGCAATAAGCAACATCGTGAATGAAATCAACAAAAGCAATAGCAATAATCTACAAAATAATAATAATAACAACGATATTAACAACAACAGCAATATTAATACAGATGAAGTTACGAATTCTGAAAGCAAAAACGGTATAAAAAACAATCTCGATTCAAAAACAAATAGTTTTCAATGCAGCCATATCAATGAATCATTCAAAAACAACAAAAACAACAACATTACATTCAATAATAATATGACAACCATCAACAAAAATCAAAATCAAAAACAAGCTGATGCTTTTGATAGTTCAAACGCCAAAAACAATCTTAACAACAACTCTCTTAATAATAACGGGTTTGTGATCAACGGCAACATCATTAACCACACCAAAAATACAACACGTATTCTCAACCACAGCAACGTCGCCAACAACAATAACAATAATTTTGCGAACAATTGCAGCAACAACAGTCTTTATAACAGCAACACAACATTCAACCTATCAAACAACAACAACAACAGAAACATAACATACAACAACAACAACAACAACTACAACAACATCAATGAGCAACTGCGCTCTTTGAAGAACTCCAGCGACAACCTCCGACAACAACTCTTCCCCAACATTACGTGGTCCAACAACTCCAACGACCCCTTCAACAACGACCTCTTCAACAATGACGACGACCACAACACCGAAAACAACAACAACAACAGCAACAACCACAAAAGTTAGTGCATTAATCATTTTGATAGAAAATCTTGTTTTCAGTTACGAATAACTTTGATTTAGCGTTTTTGTTGTAATTTATTGAATAATTTTATGTTTCAACGTATATTGTAGCTTATAAACCCGGTTCTAGGATAAAAAGTCCTCCGGATAAAAAGTCCTCGGATAAAAAGTCCTCGGATAAAAAGTCCTCCGGATAAAAAGTCCTCCGGATAAAAAGTCCTCCGGATAAAAAGTCCTCCGGATAAAAAGTCCTCCGGATAAAAAGCCCTCCGGATAAAAAGTCCTCCGGATAAAAAGTCCTCCGGATTAAAATTTCCGGATAAAAAGTCTTCAGGATTAAAATCTTCAAAAAATTTCTTTTCAAGGGAAAATACGTGATTAACCCATTAACGCATACTGTCCTTTTTTAAGGACAGCAATAAAAAGTTTTTTTAATAATAGTTATCTTGATTATATTTATTATCTTTGCAGCTAATCCTGTCCTATATAAACTGAAGTCTTTGTTAAAAAATTTTTTGTGATTTGAAATTGATAGATTGTTTCGATATTCTGATTTTTCAAGGCGATAACTAAATTTTTTGTGTTTTTGTCATGGCTCATGAAAAAAAGTTAGTTATAATTTTATTTAATGTCTACCATTCATAATGTATAATAATATTTCATTGTTATTCATTCTTATATCTTTATTTAAAATAAATTTTATTTTACATGTAATATTATTTCCAAAAACTGTGTTTTATTGAGTGTCCTTTTTTAAGGACACTATGCAGTAATACTGATGGTAAAAACAATTATTTTCAGATTCGCTCTTCATGAAGTCCTTAGTATTTTGGAAGATGACAATGATTTCTTTTCAGCAGATATAGTCATGATTCCTCCTACTGACCCAAACTGCTCTGATGAGGATAGTGGACCCGAGGATGGTGAAGGTACTCTAGATAATTTATCAAGAAACCAGCTAAATGCAGAAGCAGAAATAGTAATTTCCAAAATTGGGGAAGAGAAAACCACTATAAGTAGAGAAGAAACTGCTGTAAAAAGGCCAGCTAAAAAAATTAAAATTGATCGGAGATGGACCAAAAAAGACATTACTACTGGATTATTGGCAGATAATAGTTCAGAGGACAAACCAAATTTAGAAAACATGTCTCCTCTCACATTGTTTAATTTATTTTTGGATGTACCAGTCATCAAGCTAATAACAGACATGTCAAATTTATATGCCAGCCAAAAACTAAAACAGCTGAATGCTACTGAAAATGAATATAGAGTGGTGCTGGCTATACTCATGCTTTCAGGTTATGTTCCTTTGGCAAACCGCAGGATGTACTGGGAACAGAGCGACGATGTACACAATCTAGCTGTAAGCAATGCTATGACTGTCAACAGATTTGAAGAGTTATTAAGATATTTGCATTGCAATGACAACGAGAAAATTAATAAGTTAGACAAGATGGCCAAAGTGCGTCCATTATTTGATGCTATGAATGAAAGATTTCTCAAATTTTGGCCCAAAGAATGTCATTTGGCGATTGATGAATCAATGGTGCCATATTATGGAAGGCATTCATCAAAACAGTTTATCAGAGGAAAACCCATAAGGTTTGGATATAAAGTTTGGTGCTTAAATAATAGGCTTGGGTATTTGGTAAATTGTAACCCGTATCAAGGAGCCTCTGAAGAGTTCAATAGCGAATTAGGACTTGGTGGATCGGTGGTATCTAAACTAATAAAATGCTTACCAAAAGACACTCCATTTGAGTTATATTTTGATAATTTCTTCACCTCTTTTAGGTTGATTGAACAGTTAAAAAATAATAATATATTTGCAACTGGCACAGTTAGAAAAAACCGGATAGAAAAATGTCCAATTCAAGATGTTGAAATAATGAAAAAAAAGCCAAGAGGAGAATATGACTATTTATTGGATGAAGAATCGAATATCATTGTGGTAAGGTGGAATGATAATAGCGTTGTTACTTTACTTTCAAGTAATCATGGAGTGGAGCCTATAAAAGAGGTGAAAAGATGGTCAGCATCTCAAAAAAAACATGTCCAAATTCCACAGCCTTTCCTTATAAACCGATATAATCATTACATGGGTGGAACGGACCAAATGGATAAAAATATTGAAAATGTTAGAATAAATATAAGGCTAAAAAAGTGGTGGTGGCCTTTATTTGGTTTTTTAATTGATGCCTCTGTCCACAATGCCTGGTGCATTTTTAAAAAGTATAATAAAAATGAAAAATTTACATGTGTGCAGTTTAGACGTCAGGTTGTGAAATCAATTCTAGGCCAAATTGATGTGAGTTTTTATTATTATTCATGTTAAACTGAAATATTTATAATTTTTTCATATGGTTTCAAACAGATCAAAAAAGAAAAAAAAGGATCCATGAATTTAGCTAAAAGCGTGATTGCAGATGTCCGATACGATGGAAAAGATCATTTTATTGGTAAAATTGAAGATGGCCAAAAAAGATGCAAGCAATGTGGAAAGAAAGTGGAAAAGAAATGCCTTAAATGTAATGTAGCTTTACATTTGGAGTGCTTCAGCATCTACCACGAATCGTGATTACCGTCGGTAGCAATGCATAGCGTCCTTTTTTAAGGACATTTTTTATTTTCATCATAACTTTTTTTGTATAAAATATTTCAGACTAATTTTTTGATTTTATTTGTTAGAATCGGGTTTTCAATAAAATGTTAAAAAATTAATTAATTCCTTTGAGTCATGCGTTAATGGGTTAATACGTGATCTTTGAAACTTTAAGAATAAAATTTAATACTTTTATCTAATGTTTGCTATATTTTTTTCGTTCAATCTCGAAATAGCATTTGAATAAATTTGACTTGGCTGTTGTTGTTTTGTCACTTTAACTATAAAATTGTTTGCTGGTTCTTGATCGTGATTATAAAAAGTCTTCAATGAAATAATCTTTGAAAAAGAATACGCGATCCTTAAAACTAAAAGATTACAATTTAAAACTTTAATCTAATGTTTGCTCTATTTTTTTCTTTTAATCTGGAAATAGGATTTGAATAAATTAGACTTGGTTGTTGTTGATTCCTCACTTTAATCATTAAGTTTTCTGCTGGTTCTTGATGAGTATTGAATATTAAATAAAATAAAACACATGGTTATTATTTTATTTAGAAAATATTTAAAAAAACAACCAACTTTAAAAAATAATTTAATCACCCTTCACCTCACCCACATCACCATGATAATCATTGCCACAGAATCATTGTCTTTACCAATACAGCATCTTCAGCATCACAACATTATATATGATGGTGTTGTCATTATCTTCAAGGCACTGACCAGGGAGGACAAAAAAAAGCAGACAAAAGAAAGATAGTAGAACAATATAGTGGAGTGGATAAGGTTTGAGCTCAAGGGCTGTTTGAGACTATCAGAAAATCAAAAGGAATGGAAGAAACTGGTTGGAGAAAAAGCCTTCGGATAAAATACCTTCTACAAAAAGCCTCCCGGAAAAAATACCTCCTGGAGAAAAAGTCTCTTGGAGAAAAAGCCTCCTTGTTGATATTTTAGTATAAATAAAACGGACTTTTTATATAAAAAACGGATTTTTTAAAAACAAATTAGTATCACAATTTTAAATAAATAAAACAAACTATATTTTTTTAAAATTACATAATTAAAACGAACTATAATTATAACTATAACGGACTTTATTTTTTTAATAGATTTGTTTCACAATTTTAAATAAATAAAACGGACTATATTTTTAAAAAATACATTTTTAAAACGAACTTTAATTTATCAAATACAATAAAAATTATTGGTAAACGGATAAAAAGTCTTCAGGATAAAAAGTCTTCAGGATAAAAAGTCTTCAGAATAAAAAGTCTTCAGGATAAAAAGTCTTCAGGATAAAAAGTCTTCAGGATAAAAAGTCTTCAGGATAAAAAGTCTTCAGGATAAAAAGTCTTCAGGATAAAAAGTCTTCAGGATAAAAAGTCTTCAGGATAAAAAATCTTCAGGATAAAAAGTCTTCAAGATAAAAAGTCTTCAGGATAAAAAGTCTTCAGGATAAAAAGTCTTCAGGATAAAAAGTCTTCAGGAGAAAAACTCTTCAGGATAAAAAGTCTTCAGGATAAAAAGTCTTCAGAATAAAAAGTCTTCAAGATAAAAAGTTTTCAGGATAAAAAGCCTTCAGAAGAAGATGTCTTCAGGATAAAAAATCTTCAGGATAAAAAGTCTTCAGGATAAAAAGTCTTTAGGATAAAAAGTTTTAAGAATTTTTTTTTATAAATTAAATTTTAAGAAAAAATACGTGATTAATACGTTATCCTTAAAACTTAAAAAATAAAATGTGATACTTTTATCTAATTTTTTCGTTCAATCTCGAAATAGCATTTGAATAAATTTGACTTGGCTGTTGTTGTTTCGTCACTTTAACCATAAGGAAATAATGTTTAAGAAAGAATACGTGATCCTTAAAACTAAAAGATTGGAATTTCATACTTTCATCTAACGTTTGCTCACTTTTTTTTTCAGTCTGGAAATAGTATTTGAATAAATTTGACTGGGTTGTTGATTCCTCACTTTAATCATTAAGTTTTCTGCTGGTTCTCGATCGTGATTATTTTTCCTTAAAAATTAATTTTTGAAGATTTTTTTCCTGAAGACTTTTTATCCTGAAGACTTTTTATTCTAAAGAATTTTTATCCTGAAGACATTTTTTTGAAGGCTTTTTATCCTGAAGACTTTTTATCCTGAAGACTTTTTATCCTGAAGACTTTTTATCTTGAAGACTTTTCATCCTGAAGACTTTTTATCCGTTTACCAATAATTTGTATTGTATTTGATAAATCGTTTTAGGTATGTATTTTTAAAAAAATATAGTCCGTTTTATTTATTCAAAATTGTGAAACGAATCTATAAAAATCCTTTTTTTATATAAAAAGTCCGTTTTATTTATTTAAAATTGTGAAACGAATCTATAAAAATCCGTTTTTTATATTAAAAGTCCGTTTTATTTATACTAAAATATTAACAAGGAGACATTTTCTCCGAGAGGCTTTTTCTCCAGGAGGTTTTTTCTCCGGGAGGCTTTTTGTAGAAGGTATTTTATCCGAAGGCTTTTTCTCCGAGAGGCTTTTTGTCCGTTCCCCGTGGTGCCCCAATAGTGTTTAAGAACATAGCCTATAGTCTGACTGACTGATTTATTCAAAATTTTATAAATGTAATATATTATTTTTATAAATTAATAAAATAAATACTATATATTATTCAACTAAAAATATTATTTTCATAGTTTTATAAATTAATAATATAAATACTAAAGGCTTCAAAATATTATTAACCATAATAAAATGAGTTAAAATAGTCTATTCTAGATGTAGCAAAAACAGAAACTGAAGCACCCAATGTTGTTCAAGACTCCAGCTTATAGTCCTATAGACTGACTGACTGACTGAATGACTGATTTAAGCAAAATAATAATAAAAATTCACTATTTCAATAAATTAATTAAATAACTATTTCAATTAATTTCATATTAAGAAGAGTCGTTCAGAAGACAGTATGTCCTTCAACTGCAGAGCTCATCTGCCTGGTGAATTAGGTAGCCAGTGGGTGCTTGCAAGATTTGCACTGGTGCTCAATCTGAGGTCCTAGCACTTCTTCTTCTAGATTATTATGTCTTCTATTTTATATTTCCTAAGTTGGCTACAAAATATTTAAAATAATTAATTAGTCTTTTCTTAGTATTTGATAATTATAATTTTTTATAAACATTATTTTACATTCATTGAAATTAATTAAATGACATAAAAGTTAATTAAATTATATAAAAAGTTAATTAAATTATATAAAAAGTTTATTAAATTATATGAAAACTTAATAAAACAATGTAAAAAATAATATAACAAGTTAATAAAATAATATAACAAGTTAATAAAATAATATAACAAGTTAATAAAATTATGTAAAATGCACTTATTCCTCCAGTGGGTGCTTGCAAGCTTTGCACTGGAGCTCAATCTAACACCCTAACACTTCTTCCTCCAGATTATTTATCTTTTTTATGTGATATTTACTACACTTGCTACAAAATATTTAAAATAATTAATTAGTCTTATATAAAAAGCACTTCTTCCTCCAGTGGGAGCTTGCAAGCTTTGCATTAGTGCTCAATCTGAAGCCCTAGCACTTTTTCCTCCAGATTATTCATGTCTTCTATTTGATATTTCTCAATTAATTAGTCTCTTAATTGTATATGTTAATTAAAAAATTTTCTAACTTTTTTTTATACATTCATTAAAATTAATAAAATTATATAAAAGCACTACTTTCCAATTATTCTTTTCTTCCTTGGAGCTCTAACCACATTTCACATACAACTCCGAAAGTTTCATGTCTTCTATTTGATATTTATTAATTAATTAGTCTCTCCTCAGTATTTGTTAATTAAAAATATTTCTAACAATTATTTACATTCATTAAAATTAATAAAATTATATAAAAAGCACTTCTTAATCCCGATTATTCTTTTCCTCCTGGGAGCTCTAACCACATTTCTCATAAAAATCTGAAAGTTTCATGTCTTCTATTTGATATTTCTAACATAAGCTAAAAATAAGAAACAAACACAAACAATTCAAATTTATTCAAATGCTATTTCGAGATTGAACGAAAAAAATATAGCAAACATTAGATAAAAGTATTAAATTTTATTCTTAAAGTCTCAAGGATCACGTATTAATCACGTATTTTTTCTTGAAAAGTAATTTTTTGAAGATTTTTATCCGGAGGACTTTTTATCCGGAGGGCTTTTTATCCGGAGGACTTTTTATCCGGAGGACTTTTTATCCGGAGGACTTTTTATCCGGAGGACTTTTTATCCGGAGGACTTTTTATCCGGAGGACTTTTTATCCGAGGACTTTTTATCCGAGGACTTTTTATCCGGAGGACCTTTTATCCGTTTACCTATAAACCCATCTTTTTTTCAAATTACAATAATGAAAAGTTTTAAAACTGTTATTCATTGAAATATCTAAAATTGAATGTCTACTAATTCTTTACTATCTTTATTTATTTAATTTAGTTATTTATTTAATAATATTGTCAAATTGTCCATAACCTAGGGGTCTTGAAACTCGTACGGCTTTACGTCACTTTAATAATATCCTTAGTTGTATTGTATTGTATTGTATTATATTGTATTGTATTTTATTGTATTTTATTGTATTTTATTTTATTGTATTGTATTTTATTGTATTGTATTATATTATATTGTATTATATTGTATTATATTGTATTATATTGTATTATATTGTATTATATTGTATTATATTGTATTATATTGTATTATATTGTATTGTATTGTATGTCAAATACGTGTATTTCAAAAACATCAGATCACGTCATGAATGCTTTACTGCATTGTTTTCAAAACTATCATGTTCGTCTGCAGACCTTCCAGTAGCCGATTCCTTTTTCAACATTCACAACAATAACTACAATAATCATAACAATAACATCAACACCAAAAACGAAAACAACAGCGAAATCATGCCAAATTGTAACAACAACAAAAATGATAATTATAATAACAATACAAACGATAGTTCTTTAAACCTAATAGAATGCAGGAGTAATGACTACAACCTACCCACCAACACGGCATCTCTAAACCCGTCGAACTCTGAATGCAACAATATATTCTCTTCCATGTCGACCATCCCAAACCACGAAAACAACGAAAGCAACAAGATCAGTAATAGTATCGAGCAATTCAATTATAGTAATAATAGTACAATTAATAATAGTAATAGTAATTCCTACGTCACGTCTATCGACAAACACGAGAATGATGCTAGCATGAGTAATTATGATGATAATTTCAACATTAACAACAACAGGAAAATTAGCAACAACAACAACAACCACAGCAACAACCCCAACAACAACATCAAAAGTGAGCCGATGGATTCGTTCATATGGGGCAGTGAGTTCGGGGCGACAACGCCACTCGCAGCGTCTGACATCACTCCTTCCACCACCACCACCACCACCACCACCACACATAACTCCTTGTCTGCCGAAGCCACCAACATCACGACCAACGAATGGCTGAGGTATCATTATAGATTGAGACTTTCAACTATTGTCTGTTTTTGATAATTTCTAATTTTTAAATTTATGTACAAACTAAGGGTTCAAAAAACGATTTTTTTTCTAAAAATGATAATGTACGAAAATTAAGGGTGTGGAAAATATCTGGTATTTTACGGTAATTCTTTTTTTAATTATTATCTTATAAATAATAATAATAATATTAGGATTTTTTTAAAAACTTATAATTCTTTGAAGTAGAACAGTAAAACATTACTTTATGATTTTTTAGATTTTTTAAGGCCAAATTTCCGATATATAGACCTATATAAATCAATCTAATTTGTGGCTTGTTACTTCGCAGTCAATTTCCCTTGAAAACTGAACTGACAAACCACCAAAATGTTGACTTATTGATGACGAAAAGGCAGCTACTACTTTTGCAACAACAACAGCAGCAACTTCAACAAAAACTTAACATCAACAGTAACTACAACAATGAAAACACTAACTTGATTAGTAAGGCTAATTTCAACGATTTCACGATGTCAGGAAATAATGATTTTTTCATTAATAGCAACAGTAGCAATATAAACAATAACAAAATAATAAACAATATAAATAACAGCAACATTAATAAAATTAACAAATGCAATAATAATAATAACTTTTTGAATCTTCTAATGAGATCAAATAGTCTCCCAAGCAACAACTACAACATCAACAACAACAACAACACACTTCTAGAACCTGGGGAAGTGGTTCTGCCTCTACTACTGCAACAACAACAGCAACAACAGCAGCAACAGCAACAACATTCCTTACTCAATAATTCTTTTTTCAGATCAAATTCCTTTTCCAGTGTAAGATTTTTTAAAACATTAAAATATTTGTTACTTTTTCTTATAACATTTCATAGATTTAGCTAGTTCACACTTGAAGTTCTAAAAAACAGTTTTTTAAATAATTTTTTACTATATTTTCAAAGTCTCATGTATTCTTCCGTTTTATTATGATTTTCACTCACTAACCTTCATAACTCACTAATTCTTTCTCTTTTTTTTGCTTGCACCAGTCACTCCCTACACCTTGCACTTACCTTTTAAACACATTAAAAAAATTCTCCAAAAGTAACATCTTCGACTAACCTTTTAAAAATATCGTCAGCTTAAGCATAAAAAACAACAAAAATACTCACACCCACCCTTCACCACCACCACCACCACCACCACTCGATGCAGAATATTGACGCAGAAAAACACTTGCTTAGGACGGCGCTCGTCGAAAAGGTCGACGAGAAAGAGAGACTCGTGAAGGAGCTTGACCAGGCGCACAAACTCATCGAACAACTGCAGAAACAAAATGACTTCTTCCGGCAAGGCTGGACGCAGTTTCAGCTGCAGCAACAACTTCAACTGCACGCCAAACAACCCATTCTGCAACAGCAGCAACCTCAACTACAACAACAACAACAACAACACTTTCAACCAACATTTTTCCAGAATGTTAAAACACAATCTCAACAAAAACAACAACAAGTCCAAACACAACTACCTCAACATCCTATGCATCAACAACTACAAGAACAACAAAAATCTCACTCGCCACTACAATCAGGAGTGTTCTTGGACTTGTAAAGCGGCCTTCAATTCATTCAATCTCGACCTAAAAGATCTTCCAAATTATGAAATGCCTTAAACAAAACCTTCATTCTTGAAAAGCCTACAGCAAACTGACTTTCTTGTTCAGTATTCGCTTCTTTTGTCATTTTCACGAGTATATTCTTCTCTATGCAACACATTTTTCATACGCACCAAATTTGTATATCGAAAAAACCTAAAATAATTATCGTTAATTCTAAATTTTCGAGATTATTTTTAGTTTTTAATAACTTTAAGAACAAACAATATGAACGCGTTCATGACGATTAGTTAAAAGATTTCAGTGGTTTGGAGATTTGCGTTCATTTGCTGTTTACCTAGTTTCCAACATACTTCACATTTCAAATGTCTTTTTTTCGCATACATTTATAATTTTTATAATTTTTCTGTTTTTATTATCTTCTTAATCAGAATTTTATATTATCATTTCTATCAATATCATCAATGTTATTTTACATTAAATTCTTCCTAAAAGTAATTTTTTCATCTCATAGAAAGTAGTATGCATCTTTTTTTCCAACGGCCTTATATTCAGCCGAGAGATGGAATGATTTAAACTTCTTCTGAAGCTTAATGAGTTACATAATCTCGCTTACTTAGCATTGCATTCTTCTCAAACTCACACGAGGTCATTCTTACAAATACTTTTTCGACTTTTCTTTTCAACTCAAAAAGCTTTTTATTGTTCTTTTGGTGACTTGATTCTACAGTGTATTAAGTGAATTGCTGTGGTCTTGCCTTTTGATTGCACTCGTCAATTAAGAATCGTCATCGAGTTTATTACTTATTTACTAAATCATTTTTTATTTTACCAAATTAATCTTGAAAAATATAATATATAGGCTTTTAAGTAAATGGGAATCAACCGATGCATAAATCTTGAGGCAGATATGGTTTAGGAATAAGACTGAAGTAAAGAAAAAATATACTTCAAATAAATCAATCAATTTTGGATTTTTAATTATAAAGAACTAGCGTCTTCGCCACACTATCTTGTATCTATATAATTATAAATGGCAATTTATTCAAGTGATTCATACCTAAAAGCATTAATGACCCGTTCATGCTTGTGCCTTTCAAGTGTTTTTCAAGATAAATCTCATTTTTTATTCCACAAAAACAGTATTTAAGCAATCATTAATACTTTTGCAATACCTTCTTTTACTTGAAGAATATTTATTATTGTTTATCAATCATTTTGGAATTCATAAACTCGTTTTTACGATGAATATCTATTTTTTCAAATCTTTTTGAGGAGTTCTTAATAAATAACGGAGTTTTATTCATTAATGAAATCGATGTTAGGATATTTTTTTTAATCATTTTGTTTGAATAGAATATTTAACTATTTATTCCAAATATTTGAGTATATTCCCTTTTTGCCTTCTACGGTTTCCTCCAGTGTCGCGGCTGTTCTGCTGGTTGCGTTGTTTCCAGTCTCCGAATTTACGATTTGGAATTCAATACTCAATTTCGTCGTCGTCGTTGTTATTATTTAATCTTGAGAAATTTGTTGCGTTTTTTGTTTTAAGAACATGATCTATAAGCTTTTGAAGCTTTTCCCATGGCGCACGTTCAATTAGTTACTCAACATTTTGCTGATTCGTTATGTTTCCAGTCAGTTTTGTTTGACGCCATGACTATATTTTCTTCTATATAATCACCTCATTCATGATTTGATTATACTTAGTGATTTTTAGTCCTACGTCTCTTTTGACTGTGTCTCCAAGAAGATCCTATATACTTTTCTTGAATTTGTGACTGCCATGACATTTCAAATATTCACGAAGGTTTTTAAAGAGAAAATTCGAATGTATTTATAATGTAAATTAATTTTTTAAATTGATTTTTAATGATAAAAAATTTAATCAATTTGAATTATCATTTTAAGAAATATTAAACTGGTTTATTCGTTCATCTCAAAAATTAATTTTTCATATGTTTTCATATAGAGTTTCTTTAAAAATGTCTCATTATTTATGACACTAATTGTATATAAATAAATTTTATTCAAAATAATTTATATTTTCACTCGAAATTCGATCTTTAAAGTAGTCTTATGGTGAAGTTATTGTTTTATCTACTTATTCATTTCTATACAGAATTTTCACTTTCATAAGCGTTTTCAAGAGGTCTTTTGTGTTAATTAGATTTGAATGTCTGAGTTGACTATTCATATATTATAACCTATCTCTAAGCGTGGTTTTGTTGTTTTAAACATGAGATTGCATTCATAGGCTGGGTACACTTTAATCTATTTAATTTTTGTACAAAATTATTTTGTATTTTGAGAAGTGTTTCCATTCGAAAAAAATAAAATAATAAGAATGATAAATTTTTTTATTTAAAAATATTTTTAGTTAAAAAGAACTAAATCTTTAACTAAAAAATTCATTTTTAGAAATTCTCCAAGTCAAAATATTACTAAAGGCTTTATTAAAGCAAGTTTTTTTGAAATTCAGTAATAAATGTATTATTTAAACAATTAAATTGTTCTCAGCATTGTTTGACTATTTTATCTTTATATATTTTTTGAATATTAGAAAAAGTAATTGCAAATATATAAAGTCGAATTTTAAGCAGTTCATGTTTTAACCAATTCACCCCGATTTCAAAAAAAGTACAATTTGAATTATATATGTTTATTTTTAAACTTTAACTAATTAAAATACTCAAATTCATTGGCCAACTTCAAAGATTTTAAGAATATTTGCAGTCGATTATGCCATGACGTCATTCGGCTTGAATTAAAGGGGGAACTTTTAGCAAGATCTCATATTACTATTAATTACTATTATTAATATTATTACTCCACCAGAAACTCTAAATGATGAACATTCATGGAATACTAAAATAGTTTTTATTCTCACTTGAAGAAACTTGTGGAAAGGACCATGTGCAAGGTAAGCGGACGGGCCATATTCTTATTTTCCTGCTCTTTAGTAATGCATCCACTCTTTTGTACAATTTTCCGTTAAAAAAACATTGCAAATCGAAAGTAGGTAGTCGAATTCGAGTTTAGCCATATAAATACTTGTTTTTAATGAAGAGTCATCAATCGATCTTTGGTTAGCGGCTGCCATTTTGGCAGCCGCTCAAATAAATTTGTGGAATAAACGGTTTTGGGTATAATATATTAAAATTTTAGAATCTAAAGTCTAAATAAAAATTAAATTTAATTAATTAGAATGTTTTTAGTGCAAATGTTGGTTGTTTTGAATCTGTCGAGAATGGCCGCAGCAGACCAAGATGGCCGCAGGGAATCAAAGCGCTCAAGGAGAAAGGATAAAGGAGAAAGCTTTCCATAGCAGCAGCAGTCTCAGCGTTGGCAAAGACTTCTCCTTCATCCTCTTTCGCAGCCTCGGCACCAGTGGCAAGACAGAAAATTGAGAAGAATGATGATTGTGTTTTGAGGATGATGTGGTAATGATTGTGCTGTGGTATGAGTGTTGGTATTGTGGTGATGAAAGAATTTTTTATTTATGGTGATAGTGATTTTTTGGCGGTGATTGTCATGGTGGGGTGGGTGAGGTTGGATTATTGAGGTTGATCGTGTGTTTATATATATATTTTAATTTATATATATACATATATTGGTAATGGTCTAAAAACCGTTTTATTTAACAAATTTATTTGAAGAGCGCCTTTGTTCACTTATAAAGGGCGCTATACAAATCATTAGTGATTGATCAAGCTATTATTTTGTAATCTGAATTCGAGCCTCAGAGTTATAATTATAAAAATCATTGTACATTAAACTTTAAAAAATAGTTTTTAGGTCAAAAATATAAATAAAAAATCAAAAAAATAATTGTTTACATATTTTTCATGTTCTATAATACAGCGTTAGAAGATAGCTTATCACGGAAGTATACATAAGTATACAACAAAACAAAAATAATACTAATAATTTTTAAATGGCGTTCTTTGCAAAGAAGAAAAAGGCTAGGGTTGTAAAAAAAATCGTGCACTACTTTTTATTCTTAAATATAGTTACTCAGTTTGTTACTTGTTTTGGAAGTTTGGGTCTGCGAGATGAGGGTAATTACACCGGCTGTGTTGCTAACCTTTCTATAACAATTGCTTCTTTTTCACAATTAAATTCAGTGAGGATTAAGTTCAACTCAGTTTAAGGATGTGCTATAAGATTTCTTACGTTAATTTGCAATGTGTTACTTTGTAGTGGTTGTCACTTATTAATATCAGTTAAAAGTTTTTACAGTCTTTTTAATATCTGCTTCAGGATTTTTGGCGAAAAATGAAAATGAATTGTATGGTTTTGACGTTAAGAACACCTTGCAGGTAAAAGTGTTGAGTGTCTTGAAGTGTTAAATAGACTTAAACTAATTTCATGCATTTCAATTTAAAGGATTCTCTAAAGCAGAATAATGAAGTTAATAGGTTGGTCTTCAAGTTAACATCAGGGTCATTATCTCATACATTCTTTTATTAGCTTCATAAGCCAAACCTCCATTTAGTCACTCAATATTCCACTCCTTCATTACCCAGTTTTTTCATTAATTTGACACAATTCAAAAATACAATAACCCTTGAGGCATTAACAACGTCACAATTTCCATCCTCCCACAGTGGTGTGTCCTTCAGTCCAGCCTTCCTCGACTTCGGAGACAGGTGCTTGCTTCTTTAAAGTTTAAATTCAAAACCTCTTTATCAAATATAGATTTTAAGTATTTAAAAAGTATTTTATTTATTTAGAAATAGGTGAGTTAGTGTGAAATGATGTAATATTATATAATGTATAAACTTTATAGTATAAAGTCATTGAATAAGCACACATGAAGAGTTTTGAAATGTGCCAAATTACTCATGAACAACATCATAAAATCAACAATAGACTTGAAAATAACTGCTCAAGGGTTCTATTCAGAATTCAATTATAGTGTCATTAGTAGACATAATGTAAAAGAGCAATAGATTAGGACATTCTTTATTTTAGGACATTTCACTTTTTCAAAACAATAATTGTTTTTTTCGCCCTTATATTTCGGACATAGTTTATTTATATTAATATGAGTTTAGCAAAAATTTTATTAAAAAAATTAAATGTGTTATAATTGAGCTATGTTAAAAATGTGTAAAAAATTTAATTAATTGTGTTCACATTTTTAATAGAGGAAGTTTTAATTAAAATAATATTTCAAAATGGAAAAGGCTTTTTGAAAATATAAAAAAGAGTAATTCAAAAGCGGCTCTAGTGTTATACAATATTTAGTTATCATTTGCAGTCGCTTTCAATACTTGAGAAAAACTCTCTGCTTAGCCTTAAGAACACTCATTGCCTCGAAATGATGATGATGATGATGACCATGATGATGATGATGACTATGATGATGATGATGACTATGATGATGATGATGACTATGATGATGATGATGATGATAATGATGATGATGATGATGATGATGATGATAATGATGATGATGATGATGATGATGATGATGACCATGATGATGATTATTAAATACAAATGGAAGAGAGCACAGTACTGAAGATTTATTGATGTTTGGGCAGGGGGAAATCAAAACAAATTGAGAAAATGTAACTTCCATTAAGTTAACTGCAGTCAGTTTCTGCCGAAAGGGGAAGCCATTGATGCTATTGTAGCTGTTGTCGGGAGGGGCACAAGATGGCATGCTCTGGCGATGGCATTGCTGTTGTTTCCCTATAAGATCCCGCAGGGCTAGGAGCTAGGTCAAGTTTTTTATGCCGACAAAGAGTCATTTATCAGTGCGGTTTCGCGAGGTGAATTTAAGGAAAGTCGGAGGGAAATCTTTTTGAATGATATCTCAGAAATTTCAAATGTAGTTTCATATCGTTGTCGCCAATCAGGACTTGGTCTAGCCGCTTCTGAAATGTCTAGCAAACGGCTTTGATGATAGGGCAAGTTTATTTTTTACTTTTTATAAAAAATGTTATTTCGTCTCTGTTGAGAGGGTAATATCGTTGAAGG
>OX030958.1:9251125-9276125 GCA_943735955.1 Piscicola geometra | reverse complement strand
AAGAATGGATGAGTGCATGGATAGATGGATGAATGGAAGAATGAATGAGTGCATTGATAGATGGATGGATGGAAGAATGGATAAGTTAATAAAATGGTGGATGGCGGTTGAATGAGTGGATGAATTGCTTTTTATTGGGGATGAAAGGACAAAAGAGGCTTCCGAGGGATTAAAAGCAGCATGAGATGGATATTGAAGCAGTCAACACACACAAACCACATAGGTGGTTCCGCATGGCTGAAGAGCTTGAAACTGGGCCGGGATGTCTTCGAGACGGACAACTACCTGCTCAAGAAGGCTGCCCAACTATGGAACCAGATCGTCCTGACTGGAGCCCACATGTGTGTGTGTGTGTGTGTGTTCGTGTGTGTGTGTGTGTGTGTGTGTGTGTGTGTGTGTGTGTGTGTGTGTGTGTGTGTGTGTGTGTGTGTGTGTGTGTGTGTGTGTGTGTGTGTGTGTGTGTGTGTGTGTGTGTGTGTGTGTGTACTTGTGCGTGTGCGTTCCATTTTTTCGAAACGCCTAATTGTAAACGCATGTGTTTCTTTCTGGCGTTTTAGTCGTCTTCATCGCTCTAATCGACGACAGATTGAATGCGACGATGCGGTTGGACACAGAGCAAGTGCACGGCTTCCTCTTCCCCATCACTGCACATCTCTCCAAGCCCACCCTCCTCAAACACCCGCCCCACCTCTCCTTCCCCTTCACCCACATCGGCAACCACTCGGTTCGCTGCTTCCTTCTCTCCTATATCGCCCCTCCTGCCTATTACTCACCTGCTTCTGCATCATTCATTATTATTACGGCTATTATTATTATCATCATTATCATTACCCTTATTATTATTATTATTTTATTATTCCCAATATTTACGAGAAACTAAAATTCTTGAAACTCTGCCACAGCTGAAAGAACTGACGATCGACAATCCGTCAGACCAGCCCCTCATCGTGCAGCTAGTCTTCTCGCACTTCTACCACGACTTCGGCAGCCTCTTGCACGCCTTCCCATCCCTGCTGCACCACCACCACCACCACTCCATCAACGACCACCACCACCACCACTCCATCAACGACCACCACCACCACCACTCCATCAACGACCACCACTCCATCAACGACCACCACTCCATCAACGACCACCACTCCATCAACGACCACCACTCCATCAACGACCACCACTCCATCAACGACAACAACGGCAACGACTCGCACAAAGCATTCTCAATCTTCAACGTCTCGCTCTCGAACAACTCGCAGACGGCCATTCAGTCGCGAGAAACCATCCTCAGCACACCCATCCACCCCAACACCACCACCATCATCCTCTCTCCGCAACACACGCTGCTCGTGCACGTGCTCTTCAAGCCACTCAACACCGACCTCAAGCACTCCTTCCTGGTCGTCAGGTCCGCCTTCAGACACTTCCTTCCTTCCTTCCTTCCTTCCTTCCTTCCTTCCTTCCTTCCTTCCTTCCTTCCTTTCTTCCTTCCTTCCTTCCTTCCTTCCTTCCTTCCTTCCTTCCTTCCTTCCTTCCTTCCTTCCTTCTTTCCTTCCTTCCTTCCTTCCTTCCTTCCTTCCTTCCTTCCTTCCTTCTTTCCTTCCTTCCTTCCTTCCTTCCTTCCTTCCTTCCTTCCTTCCTTCCTTCCTTCCTTCCTTCCTTCCTTCCTTCCTTCCTTCCTTCCTTCCTTCCTTCCTTCCTTCCTTCCTTCCTTCCTTCCTTCCTTCCTTCTTTCCATCCTTCCTTCTTTCCTTCCTTCCTTCCTTCCTTCCTTCCTTCCTTCCTTCCTTCCTTCCTTCCTTCCTTTTTTCCTTCCTTCCTTCCTTCCTTCCTTCCTTCCTTCCTTCCTTCTTCTTGTCTCAGATGCAGCCATGCCTTGTAGCCGCTTGCTGTTATAGGCACTAAAAACTAAAATCATTATTATTACCATTAGTAGTAGTAGTAGTAGTAGTAGTAGTAGTAGTAGTAGTAGTAGTAGTAGTAGTAGTAGTGGTAGTAGTAGTAGTAGTAGTAGTAGTAGTAGTAGTAGTAGTAGTAGTAGAAGTAGTAGTAGTAGTAGTATTCGACGCATAAGTGATCTCCATTACTCCGTAAAACGATAAAAATATCACAGAGATTGCCACGGCCATAAAATTCTCCATTCCAGCATTCATCATTTGATCATCCATCCCTACAACAATCACCGCAACCACCACAATTAGCATCACTAACACACACGTACACACAAACACACACGTACACACAAACACACACGTACACACAAACACACACGTACACACAAACACACACGTACACACACGCACACACACACGCACGTATGCACACACAGGAACAACCTGACGATCGTGGAGGTGGTGAGGATGCAGGGGCAGGGCAGCTGGGCGGACATTCGTTTCAGCGGGCGGCGGAGTGGCTCGCCCAAGCCCCTCCTCTTCGAGATGAGTGAGAAGCAGCTCAAGAGTTGCGAGAGTGAGTGGTGGGAGGGGTTTGGTGGGTGGGTGTGCTGGTGGTGGGAGGGGTTCGGTGGTTGTGTGTGCTGGTGGTGGGAGGGGTTTGGTGGTTGGGTGTGTTGGTGGGGTGGTTTGTTTGTTTGTTGTGTTGAGGGAAGAGGTCAAAAACCACGACATTTTGTGTTGTTTGAACTCATTGTAGTAAGGGTACCTCATACTTGCACAATAGTCTCCAAACATCATTAGTGCATCCCATCATCAGCATCACCCCCATCATCTTCACCCCCATCATCATCACCCCCATCATCATCACCAACATCATCATCACCACCATCATCATCACCAACATCATCATCGGGCACGAAGAGGATCTCAAAAGCGCTACCTCCTCCCTCCTCTCTCAAGGAGACTCTAAGAGAGAGAGAGGGGGGAGGCAGGGCTCGCGCTGTCGAGGGCCACCGGGGCCAATTGCCCCACTTTTTCAAAATTGGCCCGAAAGAATCCTGATTGGCCCCAATGAATTTTTATATTTTTTTATCAAAATTTTATTTTCGATTTTTTTTATTGTGAAATTTTTTACATGTTTCTTTGTCTAAAAGAATGTCGCGGGAAGAAGTTGTTATTGAAAAGTTGAGCCAATCAAAATTAGCCTCGCGTTTTAATCCGGTCATTCGCGTGCAGACTATATCAATCTATATAATACTTATGTTGTATAGCATATTTTGTAATACCGTTAGGTCATCGAAGTCGCGTGAAATTAAAGAGATATTAAAAAAGTTATTACTAAGAAATCTGTCAAATGTCTTCCTCAAGTGGTTTTCAGGATAGAAAAGAGTCAAGCCGAAAAGAAAAAAACAGAGCATTCCAACAGTCATGGAAAATTAATAACAATTGGCTCCGCTTTGACAATAGAAAAAATGTAATGTACTGTGAAGGTGCAAAATAAAAACTCTTTTACTTTTGGATGCAGTAATATTAAAAAAAACTCAGTGTTGAGACATGCGAGTTCTAAAGGTAACTGTTAATAAAATTGCATAATTTAGCTAAATTATTTCTTCATTATAAGTATTTTTAAATGAATATTACCTGCGTTCATTATTTTATAATCCTAGATCACACTAATGCTGTCGACGCCAGCAAGCAATCAGGGTTCATGGTTTCTGCCTGTGAAGTGGCCTTTGGCAAGAATGAAGCAGCGATAACTGCAGCATTCAAAGATGAATACTTTGCTGCTAAGCAGAATCTCGCTAGTTCTGGGATTCCTGCTTTAAATGCTCATTGCATAGAACAGGGTGTCACAGCACTAGCAGGTCTAAGGGTTGACGCTCATACGTCCTATCTGCACCACCAGTCAATCAGTGACTTTCAGGAAAGCATTGCTGACTGGTTGCATTCAGAGCTTTTTACAAAAACTAACACATTTTTCTAAATTTAGTTTTATGTTAGACGAATCTACAGATGTTTCGGTGTCAAAAAATTTAATAATTTATATAAAAATATTAGAAAGTGATTGTTTTGGTACAGTTTTACCTGTAACACACTTTTTGGGCATATCAAGTTTAGATGGCGCAAATGCCCAATCTATTCATTCTAAAGTATGTGAGGTTCTTTTAAGAAAAAATATAGATATTAGTCATTTATGCGGTGTAAGTACTGACGGGGCATCGGCCATGGTGGGACACAAGTCAGGGGTCGTAGCAAGATTGAAGCAGCATATTCCTGGCCTCCTTGCTACACACTGCATTGCTCACAGATTAGCTTTGAGCTGTAGCAGCAGTGCTGATTCAATCCCTTATTTGGTTAAATTTCAAGATATTTTAAATTCTATTTTTTACTACTTTAGAAACTCTCCTAAAAACATGTCTAAACTAACTGCAATTCAGTCTATTTTTATGTCACAATCCCTACGCTTCAAAGAAGTCTATCACACGCGTTGGTTGAGCTTTGAAGGTTCTGTAGATGCAATGGTCAAAAACTTTCCTATTCTTGTTTCTTTGTTCTTAGAAGAAAAATCAGGAAAATCTTTAAGTCTTTATAAACCAATAACAACCTTCAAGTTTTTGTACATTGCTCACTTTTTGTGTGATGTGCTCAAGCCTATTTCTATATTGTCCAAAATGTACCAAAAGAAGGACTTGACTTATTCTGAGATTGCACCTCTTTTAACAGCAACTATTCAGACTTTGGAGTACATGTAAAAAACTAAGTCAGGCCCCATGATGCAGAAGTTTTTAAAGCTTATACCTGAAATTACAAAGCCTGATGAATTTGGTCTGTGTATTTTTGATTATGAAGGTCACACTATTCGAGACAGTGTGAAACAGAGAACTGAAGCTGAGTCTGTATGCGGAAAGTTTGTTGAAAGCATGATAAAAAGTCTCAATAGTAGGTTTTCAGACAACGAGGATGGGTCTGTATTAACAGTAATGAACAATTTTTTTGATCCAAGTATTTCAGTTTCCGAAATACACTCAGACATAGAAAGAGTATCTGAATACCTAGAGGCTGTGGGTATTGAGAGCTCACAACCTGAACTACTCAGCTTCGCCAACTTCACTCGAGCCAGCCATGGTAATAAGTCAGTCACTGACATAAATTCCTCAACAAATTTGGCCATTAGAAACTCGAACTCGTATCCAGCATCAGTGGAAGCGGCAAAACGATTGTTGCTATCGCCAGTATCAACTGTAGAGTGCGAAAGAGGATTCAGTAGACAAAACTTAATAAAATCTGACTTAAGAAATAGTATAAATATAAAAAATTTAGAAAATTTAATGAATATCTCTATTGAAGGTAAGGAAGTTAAAGAAATGGACTTTAAATGTATTTACAAACTTTGGGCGAATAAGAAACAACGCAGAATAATGAATTAACAATGATATCAGTTTGAATATGCATAAACAAGTTTTTTTTAATATTACATTTATATTTGTCTAAAAGATTCTCTATAAATTATAGCTATAATCCGTGTTAACTTTTAATAAATAAATTCAATCTTTTCTTCATTGTCTTAAAAAAATGTTTAAAGCTCACTTTATACAAATAAAACTAAAAATTAGAATAATTATAAAACGAAGAAGACACTTATTATGTGGGGGTTTTATTGATTTGAAGCCGACTAGGAGCTTATTAAGGGTGAGTTTAAAAATAAATAAGTGCGCATTATACATAGGACTTTTAAAAAAAAATTGGCCCCACAAAATTTTAACCCAGCGCGGGCCCTGGGAGGTGTTCACATACCTTCTCCGCATGGGTCCGAAATCGGTCATGCGGAAGGGGAACAAAGAACTAAAAGCGATAACAACAACAACAACATCATCAGCACCAACATCATCAGCACCAACATCATCATCACCAACATCATCATCACCACCTACAGAAGGAGCACAGAATAGTCCAGTCCTCCTGAGTGACTTCGTCCTCAAGCGGACATTCACGATGCTCAACGCTGGCAATCTGCCAGTTTTCATCTTCTCTTTCTCGATCTCAGGCTCGCCTTGCGAAGGTCACGGCTTCAAGGTCATCGAGTGCTATCCCACCATCCTTGGCGCCAACTCTTCGCGCAAGATCAACGTCATGTTCGTTTGTCGTTCGTTCGTTGTTCGTTTGCTCTTGTGGTGTTTGATCGATGCTTAAGTCGTATGCATAAGTACACTGTAGTGTGTTTGTATGTATGTTTGGTATGTAGTTCGAAACTAATTACCCCGCCCCCTGCCCATCTTCCCACCTACCCCCCTACCCCCCTCCTACCCACCTACCCCCCTCCCCCTACCCACCCCTCTCAACAGTTTCAGTCCAGACTTCGTGATGTCACGCACGCGACAACTGCTCGAGATGCAGACCGACGTGGGCGTCGACCTGAAGTTCCTGCTGCAGGCGACCATTCCTGCCCACATGGTCAGGGCTTGCTACCAATCGCTGCCCAGACCCCGATGGGAGGCGACCCTCTACTACAGCGTCGTCTTCAGCATGCTGGTGATGTTCTTCAGCGTGACGATCACCTCGCACTTCGAGGCGAACCGACTCATTATGGATCGCTTCAACATGCACAAGTTTGAGCTCTTCTTCAGTGGCTACGACAAGTCGAAGGTGTTTGATCTGAAGAACCTCCGACCCGTCAGTACCTCTACCACTGCTACCGCTGCTGCCGCCAATAAGACCTACAACCGCAAGTTGTCCATCGATGTGTCTGACCACCACAGCAAGGAGCCCTTCATGCACCCTTCGAGCACATATCAAGCCCTCACTGCACCAGACCACTTCCCATCCAACCACGCCACCATCAACCACTCCATGCACCAACAACCCACCTCCTACTCCTCCTCTTCTCCCTCTTCCTACACCGACCACCTCAATGCCACCACCACCAGCAACAACAGCGGCTCTCTTCTCTTTTGCCTCTTCAACAAACTTCTCAACAGACACAAGAGAAGCAGTCGCCACTACGAAAACCACCACTCTTCCTCTTCCTCCTCACCACCACCACCAACGACGACACCAACAACACCCTCCAACAACAACAAGTCATCACTCAAAAAGGAACACACCGACGACACCTCTGGCACCAGCAACACTCATGCATTCAACGAATCGTCTCGTCGCAAGAGCGAAGTCGAGACCACCTCGACCACACTGAAGAAGCTCGAAAGAGCCTCTAAGAAGTGCAAGCAGGCCACCATTGTCGCCACCACCACCGCCAACCACAAGGGCTCCGATCATAACGGCAGCAATGAAGAGTGTCCCGATGCCTCGTTGTCGCCTGCCACTGAGACCAAGCCGTCGAAAGGAGAATGTCCTACTCAAGCATGTATGCCTTGTTCTGAGTGGTGCTGTGTGTGTGTGTGTGTGTGTGTGTGTGTGTGTGTGTTGGGTGTGTGTGTGTGTGTGTGTGTGTGTGTGTGTGTGTGTTGGGTGTGTGTGTGTGTGTGTGTGTGTGTGTGTTGGGTGTGTGTGTGTGTGTGTGTGTGTGTGTGTGTGTTGGGTGTGTGTGTGTGTGTGTGTGTGTGTGTGTGTGTGTGTGTGTGTGTGTGTGTGTGTGTGTGTGTGTGTGTGTTGGGTGTGTGTGTGTGTGTGTGTGTGTGTGTGTGTGTGTGTGTGTGTGTGTGTGTTGGGTGTGTGTGTGTGTGTGTGTGTGTGTGTGTGTGTGTGTGTGTGTGTGTGTGTGTGTGTGTCTGTGTGTGTGTGTGTGTGTGTGTGTGTGCGTGTGTGTGTGTGTGTGTGTGTGTGTGTGTGTGTGTGTGTGTGTGTGTGTGTGTGTGTGTGTGTGTGTGTGTGTGCGTGTGTGTGGGTGCTCATAAATAAGTCATACTTAAGTCACCTATCACACACACAAACACCACCACAACAACCACCACTACAGCCACAGCAGCAGCGAAGAGCCACCGACACAAGGGCGGCAGGGACGCAGAGGCACGCCACAGTCTGACCGACGACAATAGGACCAGTCCCGATCAGAACGCTGAAGTTTCCAGAGGCAAGAAGTGCAAGAACAAGACGAACAAACAGGCAACTACTACGGGCAACTCAATAGTCGGCATCGCCACCACCATTTCAACCACAGCGGCCGCCACTCGCAAGCAGCAACTGACCACCACCGCAACTGCCATTACCACTGTGGCTGTCACACAAACCAGTCATTTCGTCAGCACCACCACCACGCTCATCACAACCACCACGGCTTCTATCGCAGCCACCCTCATAGCAGCCACCACCGCCACTCTTGCTGCCATCGCCACCACAAGCGCTACTACTACTACTAGCACCACCACCATGGCGACTTCACCACAAAGTGGCGACAGATGCAAGCACAACAGGAAGTCTCACTCTCCTGCCTCCATCTCTCCCAGCAACTGCGATCTTAGGTACACTCCATTTGTTGAGTCTTTGTTGTTTGCAGCATTGACTATATTTTAATGTCATTTTTCTTTTTTAGATTATTTTACTTATGTTTTACATTCATTCATTTATTCTTTTTTCATTTTTAAATTGTCCGTAACCGAGTCTTTTCTTATCATTATTATTTTTTTGTTGTTGTTCTTGTTTTTAATATTTCTGTTATGCAGTTGTGTGAAGACAGATCTGTTGCAGCACAGAGGGAAGAAAAATTATTTGTCGACGAAAGAAAGAAAGAAGTCAGGTAACTGAATTTCTGGTTAATAATAATAATAATAATTAATAATAACATAATAATAATAATAATAACATTTATATTATTATTGATAATAATAATTTTTATTCTTATAATTTGTTGCATACAACTATTATAATTGTTGTTTGTATTATTATTGTGCTTCAGTCTTCCAATGCTTTTTTCTATTTTTTTAAACTTGATTTTGGTTTTCAATTTCATATGATCTAATTATTTGTATTTTATTCTTTTATTTATTTATTTACTTTTTTTAAGAAGCGTTTAACATAACTTAAAATTCATGTTCTCGCGCGCTTGTTCTTTTTATCTAGCGCTTTGTTGAAGTTTCTTCGCTCGTTAATTTTATCATTTGCGTGAGTTTTATTGCCAGTTTTATTACTAATTTTTAAAAAGTTCTTATACTTATTTCGTTTTATTATCTTTCCAATTCTTGACATCTCATCATCCCTATCATCATCATTATCCTTATCATCATCATCATCAGCTTCTTCTTCTTCGTCGTCATCATCATCGCCATGCCACCACCACACCGACATCCCTCACACCTCCATTTTTTGGGACCACCCGTCTCCCCATGGTCTGTTCATTATTATTTTTTTAACGTTTTTTCTCCCATTTTTTAAGTTTTTAAAGTTTTTTTTACATTTGTTTAAAGTTTTTTAAGTGTTTTAAAATCATTTTTAAAATGTTTGATTTGGAGTTACCTAGTTTAGCAGATTGGTTTGAAGTTGCGTGTTATCGTGGTTGAGACTAATTTTCAAGTTTCTTTCTCACAAATGCAAGTTCTAAACAGTCGCTAGGTGGCCGAACGAACTTAAGCACCCGTAAGAATAATAATGATAATAAAAAGAATAATAAGAATAAAAGTCATCATTATCATCACCTCCGCAGCGAACAGCATGAACGAAATAGTGGCTCAAACAAAAGCATTCGCCCGTTCGATCCACCACAAGGACCCTGCCACCAGCATCAGCAGCGCTCCCCACAAGGCACCACTCGCCTCTCTTCTCAGTGGCAACCACCATCCCACCAGAAGCACCACCACCAGTAGCAGCGCTGATCACACGTTGAGTCGCTTATGCACGCTGGCGACTACATCGACGTCGACGTTTTCATGCAGGCAAGCCAGGCCACTAGATGCTCCTTCTGCTGTCGTTGTTACCACTACTACAGTCTTGAGAAGCAGTGAGGGGTTGGGTGGATGGATGGATGGGTGGATGGGTGGATGGATGGGTGGATGGGTGGATGGATGGGTGGATGGGTGGATGGATGGATGGGTGGCTGCGTTGTTTTAGTGTGTGGGTGGGTGCTAATGCTGGAGGATGATCTTGATTCAATGATTCAGTTGCTTGCAATTGGAGAATTCACAAGCGACTGTCAACCCACCCTGCTATCTACCTACCTACTACCACAGCCTCCGTCAGCACAGCCACTTTCACAATGCCACCGAGCTCCAAGGCGATCTCGACCACTCGACCCATCGCTGCCGTCGGAGCCACCGTCAGACGCTCGTGGAATGGCCAAGCGACCACTTCCTCCGGCACTAAGCCCTTCCAAACCTCCAATGCGTTCGCTGCAGACTCCTGCCGCTCCAGCCAACCCCTGCACTTCTCTTCCCTTCCCACCACCACTTGCTCTTTCGCTGCCGCCACCAACAACAAGCACTACCACTACGCTGATGCTCAACAATTTGTCGGCAACAACACTGCCACAATGACTTACGCCAACACTGCAGGTTTGCCACTGGCCTCCAAGCAGCAGCCTTCAATTCGTTTGCGCTATAAAGCATCAATATAAATGGTATTCTAAACCGTTCGGAATTGCAAAATTGTTTTTTTCCGTGGAATATTCACGGAACATATAATTGTGTTTGGAATACTAATGAAGTCATACTGGCTGCAACAGGCGTGCTGGAGCCGTTTGTGAGGCCTGCGTCGCCAGAGAAGCAGTTGACGCTGATGCAGAAGCTGATGGTCGAGAGGAGGAAGAGGCAGTTTGAGTACCAGAAGAGACTCATGCCCAACCCCTACCAAGGTAGGCCTCTCTCTCTCTCTCTCTCTCTCTCTGTCTGTCTGTCTGTCTGTCTGTCTGTCTGTCTGTCTGTCTGTCTGTCTCTGTCTGGCTGACTTGCGTCTATAAAAACCAATAATATAGGGTGTAATTATCTCAGGTGTGTGTTTGTGTGTGTGTGTGTGTGTGTGTGTGTGTGTGTGTGTGTGTGTGTGTGTGTGTGTGTGTGTGTGTGTGTGTGTGTGTGTGTGTGTGTGTGTGTGTGTGTGTGTGTGTGTGTGTGTTGGTGCTGCAAGGAGAGGAGAATTACATAAATTGAAGCTGTTGCATCATCGTTGTTGCTTGCACGCAGACGACTGGCCTGGCTTCGACATCGCTCAGTCTGCGTTGCCAGCCACTAGCGCCATCTTGCCAAACCAGACGTGGAACTCGAACGCTTGCCAGAGAAGCACTTGGTTGCCTAGCAACGGAGAAGTCTTTTACGACCTACCCAATCCCAACAACAACACAGCACCCAGCTACGAGCCCCTCTCGTCGCCTCTGACAGGCCTTTTGTCGTCCATCTGGGAGAGCACTGAAGGCAGTGGTGGTGGCAGCGGTGGCAGGGGTGAGGACCCTTCGTACTCAGTCTTCGACCCATTCAACACGCTCGAGAACAGGGGCAACATCTGGAACCCCACCAGCACTGTCTCAGGCATCAACAATGGCTGGGCTGGATGTCCCCTCAGCAAGTCGAAGAAGGATTGAGGAGTTGTGCTGCTGTTTGTGGGTGGGAGGTGTGGAGAAGGAGGGTGGAAGGTGGACAAGGAGGGTGGAAGGTGGACAAGGAGGGTGGCAAGTGGAGAGTGGTCAATTCCAAAGATCCTCATCTTTTATACCTTTCTGAATATTTTTCAAGAAGTTTTGAAATTTTATTTTAGATTTATACGAGAAGTGTCGGGATTTATTTTGTGTTTATTTTGCGTAATAGAAGTGGTTTTTATCTCATTTTATGTATATTATATGATATCATTTGGAATTGATCATTCATCCCTTTTCATGGCCAGGATGCAACAGTGAAAGTTTGGCTAAAAGTGTTCTCATGGAATGTTATTTTTACTTTATTCATAAAGCTTTTGAACATTTTAATATTAAAGTTATAAAGAATCTAATTTGAATTAAGAATAAACAGTGCAAGCATAATTCTGAGTTTATTTCAAATCTATAAATAATTAAATTTTTGGAAAATAGTTACGATGAAGATGAGTAAGAACAAAATCTATAGTGTAAATGCTTCAAGTCTTTAGTACCACCCCTAGAAAAAAGATCTGTTAGACGTGCCTAAAACTGATTGGTTAAGAATTGAAAAGTGAAATAAGACGTCAGATTTAGATTATAAATTTTAGAATGTCTCCCGAATTCTTCACGAAAAGCTTTTTATGCTTTCTAAGCATTCTAATAATAGCAAATGGAAAAAGTATGTTTTGAAAAATTTTAGTTTTTAAATTGATTACTTTGTTTTTTATCTCCTAGATATATTTTTCATTATTGTAGTGCACATTTTAATGTGGTTACACATTCTAAACTATAAGAGTTCAACTACGAGTATGTGACATGTGGCTCAGCCCTGAAGCTTTTAAATCCTGCGCACAGCGTCAGACTGCACTCCCATGATGTCAAGTATGGATCAGGCAGTGGCCAACAGGTAAATAGTAATTCTAATGATGCTGCTACTTAATTTCATTTCATAATATTTATTATATAAAATTTATATCTAACTTGCTTACCCATAAACTGATTGATGCTCAAATGTTTTAGTCAGTGACTGCGATAGAGGCCTCGGATGATCACAACAGCTACTGGAAAATAAGAGGAAAGACCTCTGTGGATTGTGAGCGAGGGTGAGTAATTATCATCGAAATTACTTCGAGTTCAATATACTAATTCACTAACTGCAATAGATTTAATCATTTATAGTTTATAAAGTAATAGATCAGCTTAAATAAATATATTATTCATTATTCTGCTTTCAGGTCTTCTGTGAAGTGTGGTCAGACTGTGCGTCTGCAGCACTTGAGCACTGGCAGAAACCTCCACAGCCACACCTTCCAATCACCCCTCAGCCACAACTTTGAAGTCAGTGCATTTGGAGAGAAAGGAGAGGGTGATGATGGTGAGATCATAATTTAGACTTTTTTTAATTTACAGCTTTAATATTTTATTAGATTTTTAATATACTTGGAATGTTTGTTAAAATACTTTTATGCCTCTGAGTTTTTATTGTCAAATCCTACTTTTATTTTTATATTTATCACTCGTTATTTTTATGTTCATCATCATTATTATTATTATTATTATTATTATTATTTGATCAGGTGACTTCTGGACAGTAGTTTGCTCAGGTCAGTACTGGAAGAGGGAAGACAAGGTGCGCTTGAGGCATGTCGCCACAAACGGGTGAGCAAAACAGATCTTCAACTTGAAACTTTTGCAACTCACAGCCCATAAAATAATGGTTATAATTCTGAATTTAATCATACAAAATGTCCAAAAAATTAATCATCTTAATCTTCTGCCACAACCAGTTTCTTGCATATTACGGGTGACACTTATGGACGTCCGATTCACGGGCAGAAGGAGGTGTGCAGTCACGCCACCGCCAACGACTACTCTTTTTGGCAGGCAGCCGAGGGAGTCTTCATCAAACCAGCTGAGATGCCCACTTTTGATTACAAGATTAGGGAGGAGTTGTGAGGAAGATAAAGATTAGTTAAATAATTTACACTTTTAAATTGTTTTATATAGGTTAATAAAAGCTTTTAGGAGTGACTTTTATTTTGATTATTCAGATACGCGTATTTAGTCGAATAAACTTTTAGGCTTTTCACTAGTGTTATAATGTACCGCAATAGGTGAGAATTTTAATTAATCTTTTATTTAAAAGCTTGTGCTTCAAATTGTTATTTCACATTTGTACACTTAAGTCTTAAGGTACGTTTTGTTAAAATTAAGCAAATAATTATGGAAAGTCTAATCTGGATTTACCCACGTTAGTTTTCTAGTTTCATTTTGTAACCACACCGTGTTTTTCCAACTTTCTTTTGAGTTCAATTTTTTATACAACTAAAATAATTTCACAAAAATTATAATCAAACTTCAAATTGAATAAAATTAATGTCAAATTATACTTTTTAGAACTACTTTCTATTTTTTCGACTTAGTTTACTTTTAAATGGATTTGAAAGGTTATTTCTATATTATCGTTTACCATTTGTAATTATTTCACACTTTTTCAATTGGATAATTTCTCACAATTCTGAAATAGTTTAAAGTTTATTTTTTTAGATTTGGTTCTATTAATTTATATTTTTATAAATGGTAAGTTATTGTTTAATAGATTTAATGTCTTTTTATTAAATAAAAATAATAAAATAGCTTTTATTTGTATAATAGTTTATTCTAAGTGTAAAAAAAATAACAGGCAAAGCACTTGGCTCAAATCATAGTAAATGGTATTCAAATTGTTGGACGAGCGTTTGCCAGAGCAGTGCAAAACGAAATCAGATCAAGTCAACAAGCAGCCAAGGCAAGAGCTGGCTCAGCTTCTGGCAACCAAAGCTCAAATGCCGCAACAAACACTGGAATGACTCTTCAGGTAATCCAGAATGCTCCACAGACTAAGAAAATTGTATTACAACCGTTAATTTAACATAATATTTGTTTTCAAATTAGGAAGCGAAACAAATTCTGAACATCAGTGACATTTTAGAAAATGAAAAACTACTAGAAAACTACAACCATCTTTTCAAAGTAAATGACAAATCAGCAGGAGGATCCCTCTACATTCAATCAAAAGTTGGCTCTCAATAAATTTCCAAATTTTTATTCTATTTTCTCATTACTTCTTGCATAGACTATATTTGAATGCTTCCAGGTTGTAAGAGCAAAAGAACGAATTGATGAAGAGCTTAGGGCTTCAAAGGAAGAAAAAGAAAAGAAAAAAGATACTGAAAAATCTTAACACTTAGCTTGATTTTTACTGTTTAGGAAATATTCATTGAATAAACTTGTTTAAATGCTGATTTTATTAAACCAATAAAATGGAAAATCCACAAAGTGTGGATTATCAATAAAACAACCTCAACTCAACCACCCACGACTTCTCACATTTGCTATCGACCCATCCACTAATGTTCAGGTCGGGTGATGCAACAACAACTCATATATAACGCCCCCTCAAATGGTGCACTTTCACATGCGCGTAACATGCGACAGGCACGTCTGCTGCCAGTGCTGCCATGTAGGAAGGTAGGTAGGTGGTCGGTCGGGTGATGTCCAGTCAGGCAGGCAGGCGTGGGAGAGTTTGCCATTGCTAGTACTGCGAGAGGCCGAATGACTGCGAGAGGTGGTTCGCCTGGTAGGTGGAGTCTTGCGAGAGGAGCGCATCCATCTGCGATTTCATTTCGTCTTCAACGTAACTGTCCTGTGATGTGGTGTGGTCGTGTGTGGTGTGGTGGTGTGGTGTGGTCGTGTGTGTTGTGGTGTAGTGCTGTGGTGTAGTGAAGTCGTGTGTGGTGTGGTGAGTAGTGGTCGTGCGTGGTGTAGTGATGTGGTGTGGTCGTGTGTGGTGTAGTGGTGTGGTCGTGTGTGTTGTGGT
This sequence comes from Piscicola geometra, assembly GCA_943735955.1. Classification (NCBI taxonomy): domain Eukaryota; kingdom Metazoa; phylum Annelida; class Clitellata; order Hirudinida; family Piscicolidae; genus Piscicola; species Piscicola geometra. The sequence goes on along the minus strand of OX030958.1, from coordinate 9,260,884 downwards.
GTAGTGTGGTCGTGTGTAGTGTGGTGTGAAGTGGTCGTGCGTGGTGTAGTGATGTGGTGTGGTCGTGTGTGGTGTAGTGGTGTGGTCGTGTGTGTAGTGGTGTAGTGTGGTCGTGTGTGGTGCGGTGTGTAGTGGTCGTGTGTGGTGTAGTGATGTGTTGTGGTCTGTGGGGTTGAAATAGATATGGTGGGGTGGTTAAGGCTGGTTAAAGGATGAAAGATAGTGTGGGAGGAAGTGGCAAACAGTCAATTGGGTGGTATGTGAATTCAAAATAAAATATAAAAAGATCTTGAACTATTGTAAGCGACTTTAGGGTCTACACAGAAATGCACAAACTTGAGAGAGACCAGGCTGCGAGAGCATGCCAGCGTTCTGGCTCATGACGGACTGACTGAAGCCGGTGTTCTGCGTCATGTGCTGAGAGTACATCTGAGAGCTGGGTTCGTAGTCCTGGTGGTTGGTTGGTTGGTGTGTGGTCATACTGAGAGTTGAGGAAGTTAACCTGGGTTGTATGGCTGCTTAATAAAGTTATAAGTGGCAGTGGAGATAAGTTTGAAGGAGGATGAAGAAGAAAAAGAGGAGGAGACTTGTGAGGGCAGGGAGTTGTTGACGGCGCGTTGGTTGGCCTGGTTCGAGAGTCTGGGAGGCAGGTTCCGTTTGGTTTGTCTGTTGCGAGAGCCTGGTGGGTGGAGGTTGGCTGGCATGGATGGATGGGTGGATAGATGGAAGTTTACATTAAAGGATGAATAGGTGGATGGATGGTTGGATAGGTGGACGAATGGATTCATCGTAGCAATAGTTTAGCATGCATGCATGAAATTATAATCAATCCACAAACGATAAAAACGGCCCACAACGCCTCAAACCTTGGTTTCGGGATGGATTGTTGAATGATGGGATGGGATCAATCATGTTGATGACGTAGGAGTAGGGAACTGTCATGCCAGGAGGGGCCGGGATGGCTGACGGAGCTCTGATGTAGGTGCTGTAGTCGTGCTGTGCATACCTCTCCGCGTTGTATCGTAGGCCTGTTGTTGTGGTGTTGATAATGATGATGATGGCCTGATTTAGTGGTGTTGATAATGATGATGATGGTGTTGATGATGATCCAGATAGTATGATGACACCACACCACACCACAACAACAACACTCACTAACCACCATTAGCAGGGTTGACGCGGTCATAGGCGCTTCCCGGGATGAGCACCTCCCTGGCATCAGCCATCATCGTGCTCATGAAACTGCCTCCCTGGTGGAGTGGTGGTTTGTGGTGGTGGTGGTCTTTTGCGGTGATGTTTGTGGTGGTGGTGGTGATGTTTGTGGTGGTGGTGGTGGCGATGTTTGTGGTGGTGGTGGTGATGTTTGTGGTGGTGGTGGGGATGTTTGTGGTGGTGGTGGCGATGTTTGTGGTGGAGTTTTAAGGTTGTGTGGTGTTGTAGTTGGTGTTGCGTTGGTGGAGTTGATGTGATGTATGTGAGTGTAGTTGAAGGCAAATATTACTAAATACAGAAAGCAACATACAACAAAAAAACATAACACACAAAAACAACCAATAAACACAAAACAGCAACACACACAACAACAACACAACACACAACAACAACACAAAACAACAACACACACACAACACACACAATACACACAACACACAAACAACACACACAACACACACAACACACACAACAACATACAGGGTTGGAGGTGTTGATGAGTTTCTTGGGCTTGGAGAACTGGATGAGGCTCTCCCTGAGGTTGTTCAATGGTCCCTCCACCAAGACTCCCTCCTCCTTGTAGAACGTCAACAGGTGGTTCCATAGCGCTTGCTGGTTTGGAGGTGGATAAGTGGGTGGGTGGGGGGGGGGTGTAAGATGGAAGTGGTTGGAGGTGGATGGGTGGGAGGGTGGTGTAAGATGGATGGAGGGGGTTTGGGGGTGGTTAGAGGTGAATTGAGGTGATGCAAAAAAGCAAATCTCGATTTTAAAATGACGAAAAGAGAATGTGAAATCAGTTGAAAAGTGGGTAGTAGTGAGAGGGGAGGTGTTCGCATTCACCTTGGATAGGACTTTTGGATTGCCGACGATGATGATTCCGTACCTGAGCAAGATGAATCGAATCGAATAGTGAAGAGCTCTATCGCTGCAAATTTCCATCCACGCCATGCGCATGGGTTGCATCATCATCACCACCAGCATCATCATCACCAGCATTATCATCACCATCACCACCATCATCATCATCATCGCCATACCCCACCCCACCACCCACTTGGCTCTGGTAAGGGCGACGTTGAGTCTCCTAGGGTCGTTCAGGAAGCCGATGCCTTGGTGCTCGTTTGCCCTGACGCACGAGAGGATGATGAAGTCCTTCTCCCTGCCCTGGAACGCGTCGACACTAGCCACCTCGACCTCCTGTGGTAGGTGGTAGGTGGGTGGGTGGTTGATTTTGGGATGGTAAGTGGGTGGTTGGTTTTGGGATGGTAGGTGGTTGGTTTGTGGGTGGTGTGGTGGATATAAGGTGGTGTGGTTGGTTGGTAGTTGGTGTGGTTAGTAGGTGGCTGGTAGTTGGTAGGTGGTGTAGTGGTAGGTGGATCGGATTTGATGGTAGGGTATTGGTGATTGGTATGTAGTGCAACGTCACAACAACAACAACTGAGTGAGTACCTGGTAGAGTTTGGAGTGCAGGGCTCCGTTGAACTGCATGTGTTGGACCAGGTAGGCCCTCTGTCCCTCGTAAGGAGTCACTATGCCTGCGTGCGTGTGGTAGTGACAGTGTGCTGATAACAAGTTCAACTCTGAAGAGGTAGGACTACTAAAAGACGGACTAAAACAAAACGGATTAAGATTAAACGAAGTAAGTGAAAACGGACTGAAAAAAAAACAAAATAATTAAAAACGGACTAATAATAAAGAAATAATTGAAAACGGACTCACCGATCTGGTCAGGGGAGACACCTGACTTGAAGAACTTTGTCACCAACTTCTCGACATTTGCCGCCTCCGTTCTGTCGTCATGGTAGTAGTTGTATTGGTGGTCATAGTAGTAGTTGTATTGGTGGTCATAGTAGTAGTTGTATTGGTGGTCATAGTAGTAGTTGTATTGGTGGTCATAGTAGTTGATCTATTGGTGGTCATAGTAGTAGTAGTTGTATTGGTGGTCATAGTAGTAGTAGTTGTAGTGGTGGTCATAGTAGTAGTAGTTGTAGTGGTGGTCATAGTAGTAGTAGTTGTAGTGGTGGTCATAGTAGTAGTAGTTGTAGTGGTGGTCATAGTAGTAGTAGTTGTAGTGGTGGTCATAGTAGTAGTAGTTGTAGTGGTGGTCATAGTAGTAGTAGTTGTAGTGGTGTCATAGTAGTAGTAGTTGTAGTGGTTTCATAGTATTATTTGTAGTGGTGGTCATAGTAGTAGTTGTATTGGTGGTCATAGTAGTAGTAGTTGTAGTGGGGGTCATAGTAGTAGTAGTAGTTGTAGTGGTGGTCATAGTAGTAATTGTAGTGGTGGTCATTGTAGTAGTAATTGTAGTGGTGGTCATTGTAGTAGTAGTTGTAGTGGTGGTCATAGTAGTAGTAGTTGTAGTGGTGGTCATAGTAGTAGTAGTTGTAGTGGTGGTCATAGTAGTAGTTGTAACCGTAATGAAGTTGTTGACATGCAAACCTCAAGTCAAAAGCAAAACGAACACATAAATGGCAGTACAATATGCATATTCATATCTTCAAATAATAATAATAATAATAATAATGATAATAGGAGAAGTCTCCGGCGGTAGCTGCCTAATCAACACAACTCAGTTAAAATGCCAAACGATCGTGCCATCTCTACCTCACCACTGTGTTTGTCTGCATGAATGCATGCGTGCATCATCCATCACACGTCCATGCATGCATCATCCAATTGCATTACGCCATAAAATATTTATTTTTTTAAGAATCATAAAAATAGTGTTTACAAATTATAATACTAATTTTAATAATAATAATAATAATTATTATAACAAAAATAATAATAATAATAATAGTAGAATTGAGTGCTTTATGATAGTTCTATTTCTAATTCATTTATCACAACTCATAAAGGTAGAATATCTCAGGTGATTATTGATTAGAGTGTGTTCTAGCACACCTGTATTAACTAACTGATCCACCTGAATTTAATCGATGCTTATATATCAACTATTAAATAAAAGTGTGTGCTTGTGCGTGCGTGTGTGTGTGCAATTTAAAAATGTTTTATAAATCTCTTAGCTACACTACAAAAAGCTTGCGTAGGTGTGCCGAAGGAAACTACTACTACTACCACTACTACTACTACTACTACTACAACCACTACTACTACTACTACTACTACTACTACTACTACTACTACTACTACTACTACTACTACTACTACTACTACTACTACTACTACTACTACTACTACTACTACTACTACTACTACTAGTACTACTACTACTAGCACCACCTGAGTCTCTCACCTGACGCACCTCTCATCACCTCACCTGTAAGAGCACTTCTCGACCTGATTAACAGCAAACCCAATCAATAATATGCCTCCCACCTATCAAGCGCCACTCACCTGAATTACTCACTATATAGTCTTAATAAAGGTAAATAGAACTACTATCCCTGTACGATTTACCTGTCGCCACATTGTCACACCTGATTGTCGAGTTACCACCTGTATTACTTATTGCCAAGGGCGTAATCACCTGTATTACTGACTGACACACCTGATACTTAATCACGTCAAGCCTCACCTGATCACTCAATCACCTGAATACTCTAAATTGCCTTTCAACGCCAATCAATGATTCTGCGAGTTGTTAGAGCGCCAGATGCCAATACAGGTAAAATCAGGTGTGCCCAGGTGCAAAACTGCCACGAGTGCAAGTGCTTGTTTGTAGGGAAATTAAGAGCGCCCACCCTGAAATGATACAACACGCAATAAACAATAGAATAAAACACAATTCAACACAGCCTAAAAGACCCCATTCAACACACCATAAAAGACCCCATTCAACACACCATAAAAGACCCCATTCAACACACCATAAAAGACCCCATTCAACACACCATAAAAGACCCCATTCAACACACCATAAAAGACCCCATTCAACACACCATAAAAGACCCCATTCAACACACCATAAAAGACCCCATTCAACACACCATAAAAGACCCCATTCAACACACCATAAAAGACCCCATTCAACACACCATAAAAGACCCCATTCAACACACCATAAAAGACCCCATTCAACACACCATAAAAGACCCCATTCAACACACCATAAAAGACCTCATTCAACACACCATAAAAGACCCCATTCAACACACCATAAAAGACCCCATTCAACACACCATAAAAGACCCCATTCAACACAGCCTAAAAGACCCCATTCAACACAGCCTAAAAGACCCCATTCAACACACCATAAAAGACCCCATTCAACACACCATAAAAGACCCCATTCAACACACCATAAAAGACCCCATTCAACACAGCCTAAAAGACCCTATTCAACACAGCCTAAAAGACCCCATTCAACACACCATAAAAGACCCCATTCAACACACCATAAAAGACCCCATTCAACACAGCCTTAAAGACCCCATTCAACACAGCCTAAAAGACCCCATTCAACACACCATAAAAGACCCCATTCAACACAGCCTAAAAGACCCCATTCAACACAGCCTAAAAGACCCCATTCAACACACCATAAAAGACCCCATTCAACACACCATAAAAGACTCCATTCAACACAGCCTAAAAGACCCCATTCAACACACCATAAAAGACCCCATTCAACACACCATAAAAGACCCCATTCAACACACCATAAAAGACCCCATTCAACACAGCCTAAAAGACCCCATTCAACACAGCCTAAAAGACCCCATTCAACACACCATAAAAGACCCCATTCAACACACCATAAAAGACTCCATTCAACACAGCCTAAAAGACCCCATTCAACACACCATAAAAGACCCCATTCAACACACCATAAAATACCCCATACGACACAGCCTCCAACAAACCACTCAATAAACAATACAACTCCTGAAGCATCGCAACTTGCAATACCACAAATGATACTCACCACAACACACACTACAGCACGCGACAACAACGAGACACAAATTATTGTATTTCATTAAGAAAAAAAACTAATCAGAAACTATTTAAAAAGAACTGTATTCCTAAATAATCCGAAAGTCGCTCTATTATAAATATACATAATCATCATCACCACAACCACATAACCACCATCCCCACCGCCACAACCACCACCACCATCATCATCATCACCCACCTGTTGAGGTAGGAGGTGCCAGAACCTGAGATCTCCTCCTGGCCACACGTGACGTAGAAGAACATCGGCATGTCGGCCTGTGGCCACGGGAAGTCCGAGTGTCTCGTGCGGTCGGCTGTGGTGGTGATAAGTGGCCGGTTGTGGTTGTGAAGGTGGTGTAGTGGTGGTTGTGGTTGTGAAGGTGGTGAAGTGGTGGTCGATTGTGGTTGTGAAGGTGGTGTAGTGGTGGTCGGTTGTGGTTGTGAAGGTGGTGTAGTGGTGGTTGTGGTTGTGAAGGTGGTGTAGTGGTGGTCGGTGGTGGTTGTGAAGGTGGTGTAGTGTTGGTTGGTTGTGGTTGTGAAGGTGGTGTAGTGGTGGTTGGTTGTGGTTGTGAAGGTGGTTTAGTGGTGAGTGGTGGTGGTTGTGGTTGTGAAGGTGGTTTAGTGGTGAGTGGTGGTGGTTGTGAAGGTGGTGTAGTCGTGGTTGGTTGTGGTTGTGAAGGTGGTGTAGTGGTGGTTGGTTGTGGTTGTGAAGGTGGTTTAGTGGTGGTGGTTGTGGTGTAGTGGTGAGTAGTGGTGGTGTAGTGGTGAGTAGTGGTGGTGTAGTGGTGAGTGGTGGTGGTGTAGTAGTGAGTGGTGGTTATGTGGTTGTGGTGGTTGTAGTGGTGATGTGGTTATGATTATGATGTAGTAGTGATTGTAGTTTAGTAGTGTTATGGTGGTGTAGGTGGTGGTGGTGATGTAGTGTTGAGTGTTAATAGTGGTAATGATGTAGTAGTGATGATGATGATTTAGTGGGAAGTGTGGCAGTATTGCAAAAGATGTAACGAAGATGGTTGCAATGCTGGCAATGAGACAAACTAAACACGCAAGTAGCAAGTAACGACAAAGAAAAGTTAAGTCAACGATGCCCACCGATGGTGACGCCGTTTTGGAGGGAGCCCTCGTAGAACGTGTTGGAGGGGAAGCGGGAAAGGCACGGATGCATGCGGTACTGCACTTGCAGACGGATCGGTCGGATGCCCAGAACGACCAGCCGCTCGAACAACGACTGACACAACCCGGCCCTGGCCGCCTTCTTGCACATGACGACCGGTCCCAGCTGGCAATGGTCGCCAACGAGCACCAGCTGCCGACATCCCATCACGACGGGAATCATGCACTCGGGCTCGGTCGACTGCGTGCTTTCGTCGATCAGGACGCTGCGAAAGGTCATACGGGAGAGCCGTGGATCGCCGGCGCCGACGCACGTGCAGCAGATGACATCGGCGTTCTGGAGCATCTCCTTCTCGCAGTGTCGGCGCAGATTCCTGAAGCGTTTCTCGTCTGCCAGCGACAACTCGCCAGCCTCGTCCTTCAACTGCTGCAACTTCAGCAGTTCTGGCGTCCTGTCCAGTGGTCGAAGATGTCAGTTAGTTGTTGCAGCGAACGAAATTGAAGTGTGTGTGGTGAAGAGGCAAGCACGCACCCTTGCAGCTTCTTGATCTGGTTGTGCAGCGAGAGGAAGGAGACCGGTGAGTCGATCGCCTCCCTGCTCTTCGCACACAGGCGCACCACCTGCACGTGATGGGAGAATGTTGAAGTGGCTGCAGTCAATATGCAAACGTTGAAGTGCCTGCAGGCAATATGCAAACGTTGAAGTGCCTGCAGGCAATATGCAAACGTTGAAGTGCCTGCAGGCAATATGCAAACGTTGAAGTGCCTGCAGGCAATATGCAAACGTTGAAGTGCCTGCAGGCAATATGCAAATGTTGAAGTGCCTGCAGGCAATATGCAAATGTTGAAGTGCCTGCAGGCAATATGCAAACGTTGAAGTGCCTGCAGGCAATATGCAAACGTTGAAGTGCCTGCAGGCAATATGCAAACGTTGAAGTGCCTGCAGGCAATATGCAAATGTTGAAGTGCCTGCAGTCAATATGCAAACGTTGAAGTGCCTGCAGGCAATATGCAAATGTTGAAGTGGCTGCAGGCAATATGCAAACGTTGAAGTGGCATTACACACGCCAACCTCGAGCAAACCTGCAGTCACTACACTGGACTGTCACAAAACTCTGAAGGCACGGAAGAAATCCTCGAAAAGCTTCACCACTCTTCATCACTTCATCGAACAAGACACGCGCCTGCCTTGCACGTAACTCACCCCACCACATCACCCTCACACACACACACACACGAATGCTACTGAATCCAACCACCCACCCAACCACCCACCCAACCACCCAAACCAACCGACCACCCAAACAACCCACCTTGAGGCCCGTCTTGTGCAACTTCTCGGTGAGTTGGTCGACGGCGATGTTCGAGGGAGCGCACACGAGGACCGCCGATCCGCTCTGCTGCACCAGGTGGTACACGATGGTCGCCGATGTGACCGTCTTGCCCGTGCCTGGAGGGCCCTGTGTTGTTGTGTTGTGGTGTGGTTGTGGTTGGTGTGGTTGTGGTTGGTGTGGTTGTGGTTGGTGTGGTTGTGGTTAGTGTGGTTGTGGTTGGTGTGGTTGGCATGTGGTTGTGTTGTGTTGGATGTTGTTGTGGTGTGTAGTGGTGGTTTGTTGTTGTAGTGGTGTTGGTGGCTTGTGGTGTTGGTGGGTTGTGTTGTGTGGTGGTAATGTGGTTGTGTATGCAGTGAGATGTGATGTAATTACAACGATGATCATTATTATTATTATTAAAATCATAACCATCATCATTCCCACCATCATCATCATTACGCGTGGCGCAAACAAAAAAACGTTATATACGAAAACTGAGAAAGAAGGTCAAGTCCACCTGGATGAGACTGAGCGGCTTCTGGAGGACCGTCTTGACGGCGAAGACCTGGGAGTGGTTCAGCTCTGGCAGGTTGGGTGCGCTGAAGCGACGGGGGATGACCGCCTTGATGGACGTCTCCTCGATCTCGTGACCCAGCAGCTTGTGGTAGAGGTAGCTCGAGACCGCCCTCTCGTCCACCGCCAATGTACGCATCGCCGAGTGCATCCTGTGCGTGTGTGTGTGTGTGTGTGTGTGTGTGTGTGTGTGTGTGTGTGTGTGTGTGTGTGTGTGTGTGTGTGTGTGTGTGTGTGTGTAGGAGAGGGGGGGTATTGTATGTTTTTGTATATGTGTTTGTGAGTGTGCACCTCGCCCAAACACACCGGTCGAACGACGTGGACTTCCAGATGAAGTCGATGACGAAGTTGTGCGTGTGTTCGATGGGCACTCCGGCATTGCACTTCATCTCGACCGACACCTCGTCGATGTAATCTATGCCAGGTGCTCCGTTCAGGAATGTTTTCCAAGTGTTTTGTTTTTAGCAGCAACTCTCGTCATCCATCCGGTCAATGCAGTGCCATTCATCCATTCACCACCACCCATTCATCCATTCACTACCACCCATTCATCCATTCACCACTAACCATCAACGCACCCCACATCCATTCATCTATGCACCACTAACCATCAACGCACAGCCAAAAAACACCATTCATTTATCAA
>OX030958.1:9206125-9246125 GCA_943735955.1 Piscicola geometra | reverse complement strand
AATCTATCATATTGAATTCAATAGTTTTTCCGAATTTAACTGATTACATTAAAAGAGAAAATCACTTTTAGTATTCAATATAATATGTAACTCAGTATAACTCAGTATTTGATATAACTAGTTATGTTTCCTTACTTTAGCAACCCCCATGCAGGGCAGATCCGCTTGGTCAGATGAGACTCAGGTTCACATGCAAGGAAGACGCTATCGACTTTTGTGAAAAGAACGGTACACTATTGGCATCATTCATTTACTTTATACATTCCAGAAAGCCTGATTGCCATTAATGATTCTCTTTCCGCAGGCTGGAAGTACTACGTGGAAGAGAAGAAGTCACTCAAGCTGCGTCCCAAGGCATATGGCGACAACTACTCGTGGAACAAGAAGACACGTTCAACTCACAAATGATCTTTCGAAAGTAGATTATAAAAGTTTGAATGTCTAAACGAAGCAATTGGTGTTTCTGCTTTTTCAATTTAAACACTGGTTTGCGAAATTTATTAAAAAAGAATAACAATTTACAAAATGACTAGAAATGCGAACGAGGAAAGAGTTAATAAATAAATTTAAAGGATTTGCGTTTTGGTTTTAGTAGACACTGTTTCCTAGAGGCGTCGACAGGTGGCAGGAGAGGCAACAGCGGCTGAGGAACTGCGGGTAGGTGCACATGTTGAGACGAGGCATGCCCGAACAGAACTCAGAATCGTCTGTGCAGGCTGAATATATTGGAGATTGATCAATTAATTGTATTCAAAGATTTGTTTTATAGCTGATCCTAAAGTAAATGATGTGGTCGTTTAGAGGTAGTTAAATTTATTTATTTATTTAAGGGTTCAGAAAAACTTTATTGAACCTATTTATATCGACTCTTTCATTTATTGGGAAAAAATCAACCAGGAAAGCATCACTAACGGATTGCCTTGTTGGAGATTTTGAGGCAGTATCGCTTGGGTGGGTGAGTGGGCTTGCCTTTGCAGTGTCTCGACTTGACGGGAAGTCGGGGAGCCAGCATGCACCTTGAGATGCTGCGTTGAACGCCCAGCGGTCCGTGCACCAGTTTGCACTGGTTCAAGTGGTTGGAGACTGAATTTCAAAGGGGCCTTGAGAAAAAATATTTGGAAATAAAAAAAATACTCAAACCTTCGTCCATGAGACGAGACTCCATTTGGGTTTGCATTCTTTTTGGTGGCATTGTCTTGAGGACTGGGGCTTCGACTGGGATGGACACTGTTTCTTCGGCAGCAACTCATCGTGCTCACTGATGCAGTCAACCCTCCTCGTCTTCAAGCCAGTGTGCAAGCCCACGCACTTGTCACCGCGGCACTGGAAATGAAAGAAAATGATGAAAAATCATGCAAACTCCATCTACCAATTTTTTCATTTGTTTCTAAATTTTTAATAAAAGCGCACACTTACCTCCGACCACTCTCCCACTCTCCACGACGGACACTCTTTCAACTGGCAGTCTGCAGACTCAATTGGCAGCTTCAAGCCCCTCTTGCTGCACGCCTTGACGTCGAATGTGACCACAGCATCAGACAGGAGAACTCCGCAGTGGATGTCCCTCCACCTCGACCCTCCTCCACCACAGCTGACCGAGCAAGCAGACCACTCTGACACCATGTACTGCATCGGCAGGGATTTCGTCTCAACGAGGGAGTGGAATGCTTTTCGTGGAGTGAGACTCGTAGTGTGCAGGCCGCTGGAGGCGAGACTGAGGTGAGTGGAGAGACTGTAGGAGAGGTTGGCGTTTTTGAGAATGCTTCTCATCTTGTACATTGTTTTTTCGGCTTCTTGCATGCTGTGGAAGCTCACAAAAGAGCGCCTTCTGGCCAGGTTGTCAACGCACGTGTAGACTCCAGAGTTCTTAGCAATGCCCCTCATTCGAAGGATTTCAAGCTGCTTCCCTCGCAGTCGAAACTTTTGAATAATTAATTTCTCATTAAAGAACCATTTCTTGTTCGTTCCATCTTTTTCACTTACAGAGCAATGAATGCTCACCAGAGTTCCGAGCAGGAGAGTTCCGTTATCTCCGGCGTTGATGTGCACGTGTGATCTCTTTTCAAATTGAATGATGTTCTTATGCACGAATCTGGCCTCTTCAATGAATTCCGAATCACAAAGTCTCTTCCTGCACGGCCTCTCCCTCAACTCATTATCTCCCTTGAACCTCCTGCATTCCTCGGCATCTTTGTCGACGGTGATCGACTGTGAAATCTTCTGCCTGCATAGAATCCTCCTCATCTGGTATCCATGGCCACACGTCACCGAGCACTATGGAGTGATGTGCTGGCGTTGTCGAGAAGATGCGAGAAACTCTTTTAACTAAAAAAACATTGGCAATCGCCTTGGCGCTATATTAAATAAAAAATCCTCATCGTCATCATCATCAGCATCATCATCATCATCAACATCATCATCGTCATCATCATCAACATCATCATCGTCATCATCATCACCTTGGACCAGGCTGAAGGCACCCACTCAGGCTGGCAGACTTGGAGTTCACAGGGCACCTCAGAGGGGGGTTTTGGTTGACATTTGTGGTCGGGATGCCATTCGATGAGACCGTTGCCATGGTCCTGTGTGCAACTGTACCTCTTCACCGAGACGCCCCAGCCACACGATGCACTGCACTCTCCGCTGTATGTCGTCACCCAACTGGTTCGAAGGGGGGGGGGGGGGAGGCAGAGTTAAGTTGAGTGGTGTTGCAAGTGATTCACGGAATAGCTTTGAACTTTGAATAGGTTGAAAAGATGATTGAAATGGATGTTATCTTTTTAATGGAGTGATACGCGGAGTGGGAGTGGCTTGTGCTTTGTGTACTTGGGAGGGCATGACGTGATGAAGCAGTTCTGCGGGTCAGTCAGTGGCTTCGGGTGCTCCAGACAGAACTCGTCGCCTGTGTGCGTGCCGTTGGAACAGCGGTAGACGGGTCTCCTGAAACCTGCGTTGGTTGTTCGAAAAGGTTCACAACCCTTCTTGAATCCTGAGCTTTCATCGCAATCTTCATTGATTTGCAGGCAATAACAGCCGAATGATTATTTTTTTAAGGTAAGAAAACTACTTATATTTGGAGATTATTTTAACCATTATCACATTTTCGCTCGCATTGCATTTAGATATGATAGATCATATATGCAGTAATGATGCAGTTTCACCTTTTCCGCAAGTGGCACTACAGGCAGAGTACCTTAATACCTGCCATTGAGGGGCGGTTGAAGGTGGATGTGAGGAGCAATCGAGGAGGAAACATTCTCGGTGGCTCTCTGGAGGGGAGCCTGCGTGGATAGGAAGGGGAGGAACAGTAGGAATCAGCGAATAATAATTCAGGTTCACAAATCAAGCCGATAGCATCACACAAAATGCTCGTAAATTGTGTCAAGTCGCAACTGAAATGGATGATAAGGAGTTTAAGTTATTAGTTTCGAAAAATGAAAAAATAAAAAGTATAGAAATTCTGGAAAAAAATAGGTTTCAAATGGCAAAAAGATATCAGAATAATATATGGCCTCATGTTTAACTTAAAGTCCCTAAAGAATGTTATCTATCTCCAAGCCGATTTTGAAATGTTATCAAGCAATGATTAATGACGTCATGTAATCCATTATAACCTCCTGTAATTGCCATTTCATCCATCAAAAACTTTCTATAAAAAAATAATACTTTTTAAAAGTTCTTTTTAAATTATTCTCGTAAAATTCCTTCGCATTGACCGTTTATCATAAGAATGATACAAACAAATGTATGATTTTGTCAAAGGAACCTTGACAGTAATCCAGCGGCAGTAGTTGCTGGAAGCCATTTACTTCCACCAGCATGCACACCACCTCCCTCACTTGCACCCCCTTGCCACAACTCACACTGCACCTTCCCCACGCTGACGCTCCAAACCTTCATGATTTAAAAGCAAGCGCTTAAAGAACTTTTTTCACTATTCTTTAAAGTTAACGGGTTTAAAAACTATTATTTCGCAAATTTATTGAACGTTTTTGAATTTTAAAAAGCGCTTTATAAATATATTTGATAGAATTGGATAATATTAAGTTGATGATGCAGTATAGGGAACAAGAGCTACGTTGGTGTGTCTGGATGAAATGCTTGGTCGACTGGGAGGATGGGGCGCTTTATGTTAGGAGCATTCGCTCCACTGCAGGCAAGCATCAGTATCTGGTTTGTGGGTGGATAAATAATGGTTTAACCATTTCTTTTCTTGAATTTACATACGTTTCTATTGAATAGAACTTGTAGACTTGTTCAGTGATATTCTAAGCTTAAGATTACGATATGTCATTCAGAGGGGACCTCTAATGGCCTTTGAGAGCCGTTTATCGCCACTCATGCGTTCTCGATTAATTATTCAAGAGGATAATAGCTTTGATAAATCCTTCATAATTGAGTTTAAAATGCCTTTTAAAGTCAATAAAACATTAAATATAATATATTTATATTTATTTTAAATAGCCTGTGGAGGAGTAAATGCGATATTAATTTTTTTGAAGATTTTCAATTGACTGGAGGTTATACGTAAAGCCTCCTTGACCCTGAAAGCTACTCATCGAGGACTTAAATCTTTCAGAGGTTTGCTGATTATCGCGCTCGTCGATCTGCTATCAGCAATAACACTTGAAATCATCCGTTCTCACTCGCTATTTCAACAGAGCAGTATGATGTTTGAAGACTAATGATTCAATCAATTCTATTTCGCTTAATAGAAGTTGTTTAATCTTTCATTTAAAAAAAATTAATATCAATAGTTGCATTCAATGAATAATCGTGGCGATCTTACTAAGTAGCAACAGACGATTTAATAGTGAATTAAAATAACTCACAAGCACTCCTGAGAGAACCTTCTCCAGGCCACTGAGCACCATCCTGCAGTTGGAGGTAACATCGACCATCAATCCACTCCACTCTGCAAGCCGCTGGAATAATCCTTATCGCTTCCAGACCGCTCTGGTAATCTGGATTGCCTAATTGTAAATCACTGCCTCCCAAATGCTAATCGAAGCATCCCACCGAGAAATCTCTACTCTCCCTCATCCACCCTGCTAGCGACTTTATATATGTACGTCATTGTGCGTGTGTTTGAGAATGAAGTTGTATGTATCACCGAATGTATACATGTAATACATGATGTATACTGATCAATACAGTTTTAATTCATAAGAAATTAGGCATGTAAGTTCTGAGAATTGTTGGTTGGCTGGCAAATAATTCCGACTTAGGGTCTGCCTCCATCACTTCATCAAACACTAATTGAGACTACAATCAATTATTTAATCTAGACGCATTCCTTCTTCGGAGCATTTTTATCTTAGAAAAAAATAGTAGATATAAACAGCTACTTTGGAAAGTCACTAGACTCACACACACACTTGCAAACATGTGTCTATCAGTCTGCCGACTTGTGGACCATAAAACGCTGACTGCAAAGAAATGTATGAAGTTAAAAATTAAAATAATTTGTCAAAAAATTTCATCAAATATGTGTAAAATTCTTTCAAAGAATTTTAGTTTTCAGTTATATATGGAAAGTTTGGTGTCTTGTTATGAAGATTTAAAAACCGATTGGCTTGCTTCATCTGCGACAGAACTGAACATCTGAATGTTGTCTGCTCACTTGGCTTATCACTCATCATTATTACTCCATCCTACTTCTTGCTCTTCTCATTATAACTCTAATTATTATGAAAATTAATATTATTTCTTTATTGCATCACGACGTGGTGAGAGCTTTTCAGTTGCGACAATTATTGGTATTATTATTTTATTATTATTTTATTATTATTATTTTTTTTTTTATTATTATTATTATTATTATTATTATTATTGTTATTATTATTATTATTATTACTATTATTATTATTATTATTATTATTATTATTATTATTATTATTATTATTATTATGGAACCACCTTCAATTTATAATTCCACACTAATGACATTCATAATTGAAGACGAGTTTATAGGCTTTTTTGGCTCTGAAGACGAGTGTTCAATGGCACAATCTTTCTCAAGCTTCAAATGCAATTCTACCCCACAGCAAAAGTGACGTCTGAACTCTGAAATCCAGAGCACAAATTCTTCACCTTATATTCCCATATAACATTCTCATCAACAAACATTCGATATTTCTAATATACAAACCGGATGGTTGTCGTGTATTTACAACATACTTATGATTATATGAATACATTTATGAATACACCGAGGACACATCGCAATGAGACTCCAAGACATACATGAAAAGATGAAAACACACCTCACGACCATAAGAAAGAGAGCTCAAATGCAAATCACTGACTTGACTACTGCTTCTAACAGTACCTTTAATCTTCAAGTGCTCGCAATAAAGAGCTATACAAATGGCACAACACCAACAATCAGAATTTGCTTTGGTTCTAATGAAATAACCCAAAATGTAAAAAAATGATTGTCAAAAGTGGATTCCTTGTAAATAGGTTTCTTGTAAACGATATTGTAATTAACCGCGAGAAAACATTTCCACGAGCACTTAGAAAATATCGCATATATGAGTGATAAGCAGTGTCCGAAGAAATTACCAATTATAATTTAATTGGTGATTTAATTATTAAAGGAGAAAAAAGAAAAAAAGAAAGTTTTAAATTTAAGAAAAAGCGCATTATCAAGTCGAAACTTCAAGTTTTAAACGAATGTAAAGCTCTGACAAGATGCAAGACGAGGTACAAAGGCATGAAAACGATCATCATCATTCCAATAATATCAAGAAAATCTAAATTGTTAATATAAAACGAATAAAAATGAAATTAATACAATAAAAATAAAATTAAAATTAACATAATAAAAATAAAAATAAAATTAATACAATAAAAATAAAATTAAAATTAACATAATAAAAATAAAAATAAAATTAATACAATAAAAATAAAATTAAAATTAACACAATAAAAATAAAATTAACATAATAAAAATAAAATTAATATAATACAAACACGCTGATGATGATGAGAATTTAGCGGCAAGGGTCACTACCGCGAGCCTCATTTGTGAGTGGCTTTTTGGAGATATTGCAGTGCAGTGTGGGCTGCCATATTTTGTGCTTGTGTGGTCGTCGTGCCCGTGCCCGCGAAGGTGAGCAGGTGTCTCGTGATGTGCAGTTCGCTCAGGTACTTTCCTAATAAAAGTGGTGGTGGTGGTGGTGGTAGTGGTAGTGTTTACAACCATACACGCCATAATAAAACGTGTGCATCCGTATGAACATTGGACACCCACATCCAACATAACACCCCTTAAAAAAGGCATAAATCCACTCCAAAATAACACCTCATGATGATGATGATGATGATGAAGAAGTAGAGGATGATGATGATGACGTTGATGATGATGATGGTGATAATAGTAACACTCTCCATAAATATACGCACACACACACCACCGCTACCTTGCGGCGTCTTCTGCACGCAGTTCTTGTACACGACGTCGAAGTCCTGTTCTTCAGCCACCTCCTGCAGCAGCTGGCAGAAGTTGGCCTCCTTGTCGACCAGATCCATCAGCTGGATGCAGGCCAGCGTCTTGCCTGTCTTGAGTCTTCGCAGGTGTTTGTGGTTTTTTTGGGTGGTTTTGAGATGCTCTTTGGTATGTTTCGTATTTGCACAAGAAATCGAATTTTTTCACTATCATGTTCATTATCATCATCATCATTATCACCATCATGTTCACCATCATCATCATTATCATCATCATCATCATGTTCACCATCATCATCATCATCATTATCATCATCATCATCATGTTCACCATCATCATCATTATCATTATCATCATCATGGTCATTATCATGGTCATCAACATCATCACTATCACCATAATCATCATCATTATAATTATTTAAAAGTGCATGTTTGCATAAGCTTATGAAGAGAAATAGAAAAAATACAAATATATTTTTGGAAGAGTTGGTTTATAGCTACAGAACTCACTTGAGACCTCTGAGAAACTTTGACAACTCAATAATATCAGTTTGTGAAGGAGTACAGTTATTATTAAGATCTTTGAGAGGGGCATTGTTGTTGTTTTTGTTGTTGTTGTTGAGGTTGACTGTTGGAGTGGGAAGTTCATCTTCTTCTTCTTCTTCCAAAGGTTCAGAAAGAAGTTTGAGGAAGGAAGATGCTGCGTTGCGTTTTGCAGCCCTTCTGCACCTGCCACTGCCTTCAATCAAAAATAGGTACGCTTGTATAAAAAATGTGTTTTATTTGATGTGAGTGCTATTTTTGTATGAATATTGTCAAAAAAATAACAACCTTTGAATACTTTATGTGGGAATTTAGGACAAGAGACGCAGCAGGTGAACTTTTCCTGGTCACCATTTCCGAGGACCATGAAGTCGTATGAGAGGGGGAGCCAGTGCTTCTCCCGGAGATACTCTTCCAAGCGCACCACAGGATTGCCATTTGTCACCGGTCTTGAATATAAATAGTTGTTGAAATAAAACTATATTGAAATATAGAATTTAAAAAATATAATTGAAATGTAATTGAATATTAATTACTTTTTTTGACAATCGTTTGATGCCTTTATAGAACATTTTTTATCAAGTGGCTGTGCATGAAATCCATTTTCCTCATGCATTTTAACAATGAGGTGCTGGTGCAAACAAATTCATGAAGATTGAAGAATGATAGCAAGAGAGATTATGAAGGAAAAGCGATTGAATCTTAACCCTTTAAAATTTAAAGTTTAAATGTATCCCTTTAAATATGTACATATGTCTTAATCCATTTAAATAATCCAAAAGATAAAAATATATTTCCAATTTTTAAAAAATAAATTAATAATTTATCACATATTTTTGTATACTTACATATATTAACTTTTACATTTTGTTTTTAGTATAGCCGATTTGAAGGTTGGTTTTAATTCGACTTTATTTTTTTGAATGGTTAAATAATAAAAAAGTTCTTTCATATTTCAAAAAACAAGCAGATTCAAAATGTCTTTAATGGCAAGGACTATTTCATTAAGTAAGTTTTAAGTTGCCTAAAGTATAGACTTCTATTCAACTTTATATTACAAAGTTTGAAGTTTTTGAACTAAAAATATAAAATTATTATTCTAAAATTTATAATATAAATTTCAGAATAAGATTTTTTAAATAAACTACTTTTTTTTGAAGAATGCCTAACCTCTTCTTTTGGAAGAGTAGGATCTTTTGCAGTACCAGAGTCAAGATCATATTATAGTTGGTTCTTCGACATTTTCCCTACTGATTAAATTGATTTGTAATATCCTTTTTGATACTATTTATTTTATACTTTTTTAAAATATTAATTATTTTAAAAGTAGGTATTCTGTTTAACTTGAATGCAACATGCAGAACAAGTGAGTCCTGAAGACCCGTCCATGAGCTGGAAGGGCATGACAGACCGAGCAGCTAATAAAGTCTTTTTCGTTGAACTCATAAAAGGTTTCAAATTGTCAAGAATTTATATATTTTGCAAATTTTCAATATTCTTTTTTACATCAATCATACTTGTGTGAAAGTTTAACTCTCATATCTGGAATTGATGATTTGATTATTTTTTTTAATTGGAAAATTTCCAAAACATAAAAATGTATTAAACATTTGCAAGGCTTGGGAATAGTAATGAGTCAGTTGTTCAAGGAGCCGGCGACCTTGAACTACCCGTTTGAGAAGGGTCCATTGAGTCCTCGCTTCCGAGGCGAGCACGCCTTGAGGAGGTACCCATCTGGCGAGGAGAGGTGCATCGCCTGCAAGTTGTGTGAGGCTGTGTGTCCTGCATCGGTGGGTGATAGATGAATTGTGAATGTTGTGATGACATTTTTAATAGAGCTGTTCCACGATTTAATCATGTGTTAATTGTATTTTAACGCAATGTTTTCAGCATACTTGACATTAGTATAAAACAGTATTTAAATTTTTTTCTAACTAATTTAATAAAAATTTTATCTGAAATTTTTATAAAAAGTAATCCATATTTTAAAGAAGAAAAAAATCCATAAGTTATAAAAAATGCAATTGTCACACATCCATTTGGAGCCAGTTACTCAACATTAGTTGGATCTAAAGAGACTCTTTTCTTGTTAACTACAAGCTGAATATAAGTTCACATGAAACTGTACTTGCAGAAGATGATAAGTAATTTCTTGCCAATTTTGCAAGAGTCGGATATGTTCTTCGTGTTTTTGCCACCAAACAAGAGGACAACTCTCAAATTCTACCTTAGATTTTTTTCTATAACGTTTTGACTTAGTAGTCGTTGTGGTATCATTCTTCTTCAGAATCTGAAGTTACATATGTTCGCAGTCTTGTTTGATGAGGGCCGTATAGTTTTTGAGGTTTTCTTTTTTTCTTATAGCTTCTTTAACTTTTTCATTTTTTGAAAACATGTAACAATTTTAAATCAGGGGTTTAATGATGTGGCAATTCTTGACCATTGGATACTCTGATTATTCATTCTCTGCTCTAATTTGGTAAAAATTTGGTGTGTGAAACGAATAACATAAGCTGGATCATTTTCTGAAGTGAATAGTTTTTGTGTGAAGTGACAAATTGCAAGTCACACTATTCAAAATTTCAAATATTTTTCACCCTTTAGAAGTTCGGTTGCAAATCTTTAAGAAATGAAAAGTTTTTTGATGAAATTCAATTTTTCCCATTCGTTTGTTGACAGTAAATTAGTAGTGTTTGTGTTCACTTGCTGACAATGTAACCAAAACAGCAAAGAACAGTTTAATTTGGATAAATTTAAATGCATTAAAATTGCTAAATGCGTTTATTTTTTAAAAGAAGTTATAATATTTAACGGTGTTAAAAATTTTAACGTCGTTAATTGATTAAAGCGTTAATCGAAAGTTAACGTAGACTAAAGCACAGCTATAATTTTTAGATATCTTTTTTTGAAATATAAATGTCAAAAAATATTTCATATTGTTTAAACGCAATGCTCGAAAGTTCTTCCGCTTCGACAGGCGATAACGATCGAGGCGGAGGTGCGAGCAGACGGCAGCAGGAGGACCACGCGCTACGACATCGACATGACCAAGTGCATCTACTGTGGCTTTTGTCAGGAAGCCTGTCCCGTTGACGCTATTGTCGAGGTGGGTGCATCCTTCAATTTTGAGAAGCGTCAATAGAGGACCCCTTTGTAGTGTTATTTATTGGTTCGTTTCTATCCTCTAAATTTCAAATCAAAGATTAAATATTGAGCAAATATTTCTATTGCTACAGGGTCCGAACTTCGAGTACTCGACCGAGACGAGGGAGGAACTCCTCTACAACAAAGAGAAGCTCTTGCAAAACGGAGACAAGTGGGAGGTGGAGCTGGCTGCAAACCTCAAGGCCGACTATCTTTATAGATAAACAATTAATATTAATGAGTTGATGTCATTCTAAAATATAGAATCTAAATTATACTAAATTACGTTTGCCAAGCAGGCAATCTGCCAACAATGACGATATTTGTGGAAGGATTCTAATATAGAAAATAATTTTCGCTTTTTTGGTTAAATGTGTGTTTTCAAAAAAATTGAAATATACATGTTGAGACTATTATAGTATATTATATAAAATAATGGGCTTTTTGTAATAAAGTGTAAAAGGGAATATAAAAATAAGGCGCTTTCATAACTAATACAAAAGTGAATAAGTGGAACAGTTATCCTCAAAAGTTCTTTCTCTTCAAAAACACTTTTGAAAATCATGGCATCTGTTGGCAAATTAATTTTCGAAACATTGAAAGTTTCAAATCCGGCCAAATATGTTTTTCATGTTCAGTTGAATCGACCGGAGAAGTTAAATGCCATGAATCTCACCTTTTGGAAGTAAGTCGTGACTGCTGGTGATAGAAAGCCAAATGAACTCTAACACCCTATTTCAGAGAAATGGTTAGATGCTTCGATGAGTTAAATGAAGACCAAGACTGCAGATCAGTGGTTGTATCTGGCCTTGGCAAAAGTTTAACTGCAGGTGTCGAATTACATTTATTGATATTTATTTCACTATAATTTTTCAAACTTCAAGGAATTGATTTGAACAGTTTTGCGGGTCCCATCTCTGGACTGTCATCTTTAGAGCCTGGAAGAAGAGGATTTGCACTGAAAAAAATTATTGAGTCATTTCAAGCTAGCTTTAATGCAATTGAAAAAGTACGTTTGAATGTATGGTATTAATCATTCTGGTAATCTTTAAAACTTCTCATCAGAATCTTTCAATAAGTTATAATTATTATAACAAATTATACCCC
Source organism: Piscicola geometra (assembly GCA_943735955.1). NCBI lineage: Eukaryota > Metazoa > Annelida > Clitellata > Hirudinida > Piscicolidae > Piscicola > Piscicola geometra. Next base: position 9,233,876 of record OX030958.1, on the reverse strand, counting down.
ACAGTGTTCTAAGCCTGTTATTGCAGCTATTCATGGTGCGTGTATTGGTGCAGGGGTCGACATGGTGAGTGCATGTGACGTCAGGTACTGCTCAGAAGATGCTTGGTTCCAAGTCAAAGTTAGTCACGTCAAGTTGTTTTTACCAGATAAATGTAATCTGAAAGTATTTATTGTACATGTGGCTATATCCCTAACAGGAGATTGAGTTGGGACTGGCTGCAGATGTGGGAACACTGCAGCGCCTGCCCAAGATAGTGGGCAATGACAGTTTGGTGAGGGAACTCTGCTACACCGCTAGGCCCTTCATGGCACGAGAGGCTCAGTCTTGTGGACTTGTTAGGTGTCTCTAAGTTTTCAAAACTTCATCAAATTTAAAATGCAAACTTTGCGACATAAATGATGCTGCTACTCAGTCGCGTGTTTGAGGACAGGGAGAAGTTGTTGGAAGGGGCACTCAACCTGGCGTCCGTCATCTCCGGCAAGAGCCCAGTCGCTGTCCAAAGCACCAAACTGGCTCTGATCCACGCCAGAGACCACTCTGTGCCTGACTCTCTCAACTACATGGTAGTTTACAGCACTTTCTTGGTCTTGTTCATGCATTGATGTTTTTTTAATCATGCACTGATTGTTAAATTTTTGTTAACGTCTGCTTTTTTTCTTTTTGAGTGAGCACGTGACCGGGTTTGCTGACTGCAGCTTGGTCAGCTAGTGCATCATTTGGAACTTCGTTTCTTGAATGCCTGCAATTAGGACAATAGTTGATGAGTGCGACATTCAATCGCTAGAGCTTAGAAGGGAAAACGTTTTAGAGAAAGAATAACTGGTCACAATTGTGGTACTAAGTGAACATTAGAGTGCACTTTGAAACTTCATCTTGCTTGCTTGTATTCATTCAAATATACCATCTCAGACTCTGCTCAGACCTTTCTCAGGCTAGCACAGCGTCTTCATATGACATTATAAATATTCATGATGTCGCAGTTGCCTAGATAGATCTCATGTGACCTAACCGACGTGCATCATCCGACAGGCAGCCCTGAACCAGTGCATGCTGCAGAGTGATGACGTCAAAGAAGCCGTCACTGCCCTCCTCGAGAAGAGAGCACCCACTTTTTCGAAACTCTGAAGCGTCAGCAGCGTACCAATCGTATTACTATCAAGCTTTTCAGGGAGGTTTAAAGGATTTGGACATTTTCATGGAGTTATTTATAAAGTGCTTGGTTTATCTACTCATTTATATGATAACTTAATCATGAATTATGTTTTTTTTATAAATATAAAATTTATCATATATTTTAAAAAAACTTTTGAAGAATTTTTATCAAAAAACAGATAATTTCGTTTTATGATTTTGGGCTGTTTAAAAATAAATATTTCTATATTCAAAATTTTATTTTTTAATCTGTTAGGTTTATTTCATGATATAAACTTCTTGTTATGAAATTGAAAAAAACAACAGGAATGAAACAACAGATCATACAAAACACTGCGTCTCAATCAAAAAGTTTGTATAATGATGAGTTTGTGAGAATAATGGCCAAACTTTAAAGTTATCTTCGTCATTTTAATATATCATCAAGTGTGCTTATAATTGGTTTCTTTCATTAATATTAAAGCAAGAGAACATTTGAAGGCTTCGATAATACTCATTCAATCAACTCAAGGATCTGTAGAAGTCCTTCAAATCTTCTTGTGGAATGCACTCAAGCAGCTTGAGTATGTCTTTATACTCACGACAAAGGAAAGTATTGTGGCACGCGAACGAGATGCAACGAACGAGGATGGCACGGCTGACCAGGAAGCAGTGGCTCTCGAGGAGGGCGTCGAAGTTGTCGTGCATGTTGTTGCAGACACGAGTAACAATGCGCTCCTTCAGACCTTCGACCAGGTACTTGTCGGCAAGGAGGAGCACTTGGGACAGGAGGTCAGCATTGTTGACCTTGAGGTTGAAGCGGCCACTGAGGAGAGCTTCGTGGAAGAGATGGAAGGCCTCAGTCGGGTCTTCGGTGAGGAGGACTTGTTCAGCGCCAGCCTCTCTGAAGGCGCCCTCGAACATCGCTCTGAACACCTCCGAGTGCTGCATCAGCCTGCCCTTCACCGACCTGATGCACTCCCGTCCCAGCACCAAACTCACGTCATACTCTTTCTCCCTTTTCTTCTCTTCCGTCTCCTCCTCCTCCTCAACCACGTCCCACCCGTAATCGAGAATGACGCCATCAAACAGTTGGCTGTAGCTCCTGATGGCGAGCAGTCGCAGGGGGTGCTTGCGGTCGCACATGCACCCCACCAGCGCCTCCATCACTCCCTCCTGTCTGAGGTACTTCTCTGCCACAGAGTCACTCCTGTCGTTCAAGACACATGGATTAGTGCCAAATGAGATCTTCGACGAAATAGCCCTTGACAATAATATACCTTCGACGAAATATACCTTAACAATAATATACCTTCGACGAAATATACCTTAACAATAATATACCTTCGACGAAATATACCTTAACAATAATATACCTTCGACGAAATATACCTTAACAATAATATACCTTCGACGAAATATACCTTAACAATAATATACCTTCGACGAAATAGCCCTTGACAATAATATACCTTCGACGAAATATACCTTATGAAATAGACTTGAAAACAAGGGTTAATTTTGTAAAAGGCTATTTTTATGATCTATTTCTTTCGTCCAAGGTGAATTTTTGTCAACGGCGATTTCATTCTGGGTATACGTACGTTGATCGTATACAAGTGCCAAACGGGCATGCAATCATTGAAAACACCATGTGACGTGAGGGGCACCTTTTGTGGTGGTGGCAGAGAGAGATGATGCACTGCAGTCTGGAGTCTTCTGCAGAGAGCAGTTCTTGCAGGATGCTTGGCGCGAATCTGGAGTTGATGACTGTGTCGAGGTTTTTTTTGACGGCAAGGAAGAGTTTAAAGTGGTAGAAGAAGGTAACACATGAGAGTTCGAGCATCGGCAGTAACATCTCGCTGATCAGCAGTTTGAAGAAGAGCGGGTTGGCACTCAAAGATGAAAGGATTTTACATGAACTTTCTGAAGGAGTGGTCTGACTGAAGGCACGAATATTGCTGGCAGTGTTCAATAGCACTTCTGTTCCTGGAAAACGGACAAAGCAACTGATCAAGCACAAAGCATTCTTCAAGATTTGGTCGTCTCCAGACGATCCATCCGTCTCTTTTCTTGATGAAATGCTCATTTCCTTTTGAACTTCACTTTTTGAACTTAGTTTCACTTTTTTAACGGGAATATCATCAGAATCAGGATTTCCTGTCCCCTCTTCATATAGCTCTTGACTTTTATCACACTCATTGGTAATTTCTTCATCGTTATCATCATCCCTGTCTCCACCCTTCAATGACTTCTGCGTCCTTTCAGGCAATCTGTCGCACGCACGCTTCTGCACGAGGGAAAGACAGATCGGCAGCAGGTTGAGGTCGAAAAAGATGCTGATCGACGATTCTTCTCTGAAGAAACTGGTCAGGATCTGCAGCACTAGAGAAGTGCTGGGTGTCATGCGAGGGTCCTTCAGCAGGCTCACTAGCACTTCCCGTCCGTCCGCTCCGATGAAATGCACTCTGTTCAACGGCTCTTGCAAGATACGCAAGAGTTTCTTTAACAAAAAGTGCTTGTAGCTGCGTGACTGCGAACTCTTCAGCTTCTCAGATATATATTCCAAGACACCAGACGTGCCAAACAAAGAAAGAACTACGTCGATTTTGACAATGTGAGAAAAAAAAAAGTCATGCACATATTGGGAAAGATCTTGTGTGTCGCTCATGATTTGCAAGAGATTCTTCAGAGTGCACGTGCAGTTCTCGATTGTGTTGTAATTCTTTTTCCAACGTCTGCAACACAAGTGATGGACATGATAAAGTCTCATTGCCTCACACATACAGAGCATATCAGGCACAATTATCATGAATGAAGCACAAACTGATTGAGGATATGAGAGATAAGATCGAGTATTTCTTTAGCAAGACTGCGTCGTAAAGGTTTGCTGAGAAGAACACTCAGTTTGCATGTCACTGCCAGGTTCAACATTTTTTCAACAGTCTTAGGAGTGCTTACTATCCTGCATTTAATGTTCAAATAGATAAACTAAATATGATGATGTTAAGAAAATTGTCTGAAAAGCTGTCTAATTGTTGCAAAAAATATAGGATTTACTTGATAGTTTTTATATGCGCTATTAAGAATTTTTCATTATTTTCATGCTTGTCCAGGCACCCAACAACCACCCTTTCTATGTCAGGCACGTCAAGAACACGCCATGAACATTCCTTGTGCATACACATTATTCCCAGTACTCTGCTAGTACTCTTCAGTAGATAGACATCCTTTTCTTCTTCCAGTATCACCTCTTTAGTATTAATTTTCAAAACAAAAATTGTGAATTATTCATCATCATTAGAAAATATTATGTCTAAAATTTATAAAATTTAATTTTCAATAAATGTTTAAACGTACAGACTCACTAATTTTGAAAGGAATGTTGCTATTTGCTATTAACAAACTTGATTCTTTTTCCGTGCAGCAGTTTGCAATAATACTCAAAGCTAATGCTTTCACCTCCTGCACATCAATGAACTTAATTAGTTTGTTCAGACCTGTAAATGAAAAAATAATTAGCAAGTAAATTTTCTAACCCATTTTAAAGATTTATATTCAAAAAGTTAAAGATAAATATGAAAAAGACTATTTTTCCTTATGAATATTATGAATAATAATAATATGAAAAAGAGATATTAACCATTTTCTTTTCTGAAATGATCTTTATCACCAGCTGTTTTCAATAAACTTTTAAGAACTTCAAGTGTTTTAAGATTAGCATTATTTATCGATGAAAGTTTTTCAATAAATGAATTAATTTCATTATATTTCAAATCCATTTAAAAAGTTTTTAAACAAAGAACTGATATTCAAGGATTTAGAAAGAAAATCTAGGAAAATATTTACTAATTAAATTTTTTGAATTTAAATCGAATTTAAGTGGTCTTAATAAAATTAAACGGCTTTTACTTTATACATAGGTTGTTATTGAATCTTTTTGATCCAGACAATTTTTTTTACCTAGGAGTAACCCTGTCGAAGGATGGAACAAGCACCACAAAGATAAGACCAGAGTCTCAATGGGAACTGCAAAATGACCAAGCTTAATCGGTTATGGTTAAGTACTTCTATCAGTTTCTCTTTCAGATACAGACTCTACAATTCACTTCACGGACTTCAGGCTTAAAGCGGAAACAGAACGCAAGATACGGGTATTTGAATCTAAATGTCTCCGTTATATCCACAGCATATCTTACTTGTAGCACAGAACCAACAAATTCGTTTATCAGATTACAACAACACTATTTGACAACGGAAGCTCTTTTAGCAACTTTCAAACGTCGAAAGTCGACTTGGTTTGGCCACGTCAACAGGCACGATTCACTGTCCAAGACGGTGCTGTAGAACACGCTACAAGAAAGTTATGGTAGAAGCTGTCAGAAAAAGAGCCGGATGGACAATGTGAAAGAGTGGACGTCTCTTCCCTTGAGCAGTCTTCTCAACGCTGCTAACAACAGAACAGAATGGCGGGTTATAGCTGCTTCTTTTTCCTTACCCCTTCCCCAACTACTTATCGAGTCACGGGCATGATGGTGTTGAATGATTTCTAAGCGGACTAAATGACGAACATTTAAACGGACTTGAAAGTGAATGGGTGGCTGATTGGTTAAACCACTCCATGTAGGTATATAAAACTTTCTTAGTCTTACTGAGTCACAAAGATGATCAAACAGGCTGGCACCAATTCTATTCAGTTTAAAGTTTTCATTCATGCTCACTAAAACTTACAAAGAACGCTCTGTAATTAAAAAAAAGCGCTGCTAAAGTCTATTTTAATGATTGATCGACAATTTTTTGGTTCAACTTGAAATTCCAAATTGATAGAAAACATTTTAAGTTATAGGTCAAAACCAAGGTTTCGGTAGGAAATATTCAACATTAACTTGCAGGGCAAAGAAACAGATACATCTTTCTACCATCTTTACATTACATTGATGAAGTCACTTATTTAAACTTTTTTGCACTTAATTACATTACAACTTTCCACGGGCGGCAATCCTGAGGCGATCCTGGGGTCCGGACCCCCCACTTTTTGGGTAGTGAGGGAGTCCACCTTAATGTAGACCCACCCTTTTTTCAGTAAAAGCATTTTAAAACTCTTGTTTTGAGGCGAACATAATTGTCAAACATGGCATAAAACAGAATTCTTACATACTAATAGCTGTCTAAAATGAAACTTCACTTTGGTTACTTAAATATTCGTATAAAAACTAAAGTAAAAAGTGTCTCCAGAACCCCCCCAGGATCGTCTATGCTGGTTAGAACCCCCCCTCCCCCACCCCAGATTTGCAGCAGATCGCCGCCCCTGCAACTTACGGGTATTATAATATAATTAATTATAATTATATTATATAATATAATTAATGGCATAATCACGAGTTTCACACTTGTGCATTTAACACATGATGTATAAAAGGCTTTGATTCAAACTTTGAATTTCAAACAATCTTTGATCCGAGTTTTAATTTTATTGATTCCATAACTATTCATAATAAAGTCCATAACAGTCTCTTATAAAGTCTAAAATCATTCTTACCCAGTCCGTGTGATTTGTAAACCAGGTTAGGGTCATTATAGATAATTTATACCCATTTATATTATACGTATTGTGATGTATAAATATATATATGTTTCTACCTTTTAATTACGTAGAGTAGTTTTGAAGTTAAATTTTATAACAAATTTAAATTTATTATTCAAAAATACCTCTCTTTTACGTAATATATTTTTAAGTCAACTTTTAAAATGTTAAATTGAACTTTTTTCAATAAAGTGAGCAGATTTCCATTAAGAGGTAGATCAAATGATATAAATGGCATCAGTGGTTTATGAGGGAACATTGATTACTCATCCCCAAAGGGAGAAGGTTTGGGTACAACTTATTGAAGACAAAATAACATGGGAACGAGTGAAAGAACCAAAGACAAAAGACCTTCTTAATAGAGGCACAGAAGAGACTTTTTTGGAGAACCCCAGCAATAATCCATCAACCTCCATGCCTTCGCCTTCAAAGTCCCATTCAATTTCCGAAGGTATGGTCACAGCAAAAGATGATTTAGATGGAAAGGAAGAGATTCATTCTAAAAGGATGAGTTTGAAGAATGGAGCATCTCTCCAGAAGCCTCCAACCATTCACAGCTTACTATTGAGTGATATTTCAGGCTGTGAGGCTGCTAGAGGACCAGACAAAAAAGACCAAAGCTGCTTCTTGCGCATTTATGCATATCCACATCAGAAGGCAATCTTCTCGAAGGAGATGGTTCGCCAAAGAAAAGAAGTTTTGCTGGCGTGTAGGACTCACAATACCTTCGCAGAGAATCACGAAGAGGTGTCCAAATGGAGATTTCAAATAAAGAGTCTAATCAGACCACTGCAGCACAAAGCTCTTCTTGTGCTGATCAACCCATATGGAGGGGCTGGAAAGGCGCTTGAGATCTTCCACTTCCATGCAAAACCCATCTTTTGTGAGGCAGGCTTGGAGTATACATGCATCAAGACTGGTCAGTAGTTGCATCTGTTTATAAATATTTTCAAATTGTTTTATATAAAATTAAAAATAATTAAATTGATAAAATCAGATCACCACAATATTATTTGAAATCATCAATATATATTACTATTGTCATTACTAAATTCATGCTTTCATCATCAACAACCACAGAGTATGCCGGTCACTCGAGGAAGATTGCAAGAGAGTTGGATCTGGATCGCTGGGGGGGAGTGGTCGTGGCGTCCGGTGATGGGTTGGTGCACGAGGTATTGAACGGCCTGATGGAGCACAAGCAGCGAGACAAGGCCCTCCACATCCCCTTGGGAGTCATTCCTGCTGGCTCTGGCAATGCCCTCGCTGCCTCTCTACTCTTCCAGGCCGGGTACTACTCTTTCTTTAATTAATTTACTACCACCTTCTCCAAAATCAAGCCATAAATCCATTTTGTTTGGAGAAACTTAAAATTAAAAAAGAAATTTCGTATTGAGTTTGCCAATAGCAGCATAACTATTTACTAATATTCATAATATATTTACATATTCATCATATATTTACATAATCATCATATATTTACATAATCATCATATATTTACATATTCATCATATATTTACATATTCATCATATATTTACATATTCATCATATATTTACATATTCATCATATATTTACATATTCATCATATATTTACATATTCATCATATATTTACATATTCATCATATATTTACAATTTATCATATATTTACATATTCATCATATATTTACATATTCATCATATATTTACATATTCATCATATATTTACATATTCATCATATATTTACAATTTATCATATATTTACATATTCATCATATATTTACCTGTTCATCATATATTTACATATTCATCATATAGTTACTAATATTCATCATATAGTTACTAATATTCATCATATAGTTACTAATATTCATCATATAGTTACTAATATTCATCATATAGTTACTAATATTCATCATATAGTTACTAATATTCATCATATAGTTAATAATATTCATCATATAGTTACTAATATTCATCATATAGTTACTAATATTCATCATATAGTTACTAATATTCATAATATATTTTATTGTCTCATCATTACTGCACCACCACCAACCACAGGGAATCATACAAACGCAACATGGTTCAAAGCAGTTGTTTGATCCTCGCCAAATACCGCATCAGTCCGATGGACGTGGTGGTCTTGGACATGGCAGATCAATCTCAGCAACTGTCCATCCTCTCGGTCGCATGGGGCATCATCTCGGATGTGGACATTGAGAGCGAGAACTTCAGGAAGCTGGGAAAGGCCCGCTTCACTCTGGGAACTCTGAATCGACTAATCAGTCAGTTGCATCGCATTAGATTTCGATCTAGTTTTTCAGAAAGACTTTCTAAATTCCAAAGACTTTTGGAATTTTATTAACATCTGACTACTCAACTAGTAAAAATGACACTATTCAGATTTGAGAAAATACTCAGGAACTCTTTCATTTTTACCGCTCGATCCATCCTTCCGTTCCAAATTTTTGCCTTCACTGTCCGAAGACCCTGATTATAACAACAACCCTGACCTTCATAACAACAATAACAACAACAGCCCTGGCATCCACAACAAAAACAACAATGGCCTTAACGGTGTTAGCGATCAGCCTAAAGAAAATGATGCCAACAGTGATGGCGACGATAATGATAATTTTGTTCTCAACACACGATTCGCTCGAGAAATCAAAACGCACACAATAGAAATCGGAAACACTTCCGACGGCTTCAACACTTCCGACGGCTTCAACACTTCCGACGGCTTCAACACTTCCGACGGCTTCAACACTTCCACCACACCTCCAATCGACACGGCTTTAACTACACCAAACACTACTACTACTGCTACAATACAAGCCACTACCACATCAGTTACACTACAAGAAACCATCACTGCTACAGTTCAAGATACCACCATTACTGCTACACCAAACGACATAACCACCACTACTGCTACACCAAACGACATCACCACCACTACTGCTACACCAAACGACATCACCACCATTACTGCTACACCAAACGACATCACCACCACTACTGCTACACCAAACGACATCATCACCACTACTGCTACACCAAACGACATCACCACCACTACTGCTACACCAAACGACATCACCACCACTACTGCTACACCAAACGACATCACCACCACTACTGCTACACCAAACGACATCACCACCACTACTGCTACACCAAACGACATCACCACCACTACTGCTACACCAAACGACATCACCACCACTACTGCTACACCAAACGACATCACCACCACTACTGCTACACCAAACGACACCACTAGGACCACTGTACCACGCATGGAGACACCTCTTCTGGCTCCCCTCTCTGAAGACGTTCCGATTGGATGGAGCCAGTTGAAGGGCGACGACTTCATCTCAGTGCTGCTCCTCTACCAGAGCCACCTGGGACAGGACATGCTGTTGGCGCCCTCGTCTCGCCTCAACGACAACCTCATGCACCTCTTCATCATCAAGGGCAGCCCGTCAAGGGCTCGCATGCTCCGCTACTTCACCAGTCTCGAAGACGGAAGCCTCAGTGGCCTGCAAGACCCCTATGTCGAAGTCGTCAAGGTCAAGGCCTTTCGGATCGAGCCTCAGGCCGGTGTGACTAACGGCATCATGACGGTGGACGGTGAGAGGGTGCCGTACGGAACCATCCAAGGTCAGAAACTGAACTCTCTAGCCAGAGTTCTCAGCAATTGAACGTGTGCATTAAGACAATATGTCACAAGTGCTGCTTCAACCAGTCAGAAATTGCCCACATTGCCTAACCTCATTACTGCCTTGTTACTAACATGTGAAATGACAAAGAATCAATGTTCTTTTATGTTATTTAATGTTATTTAATCTATGCACCGTTATGCACTCATATACTCCCTTCCATGGAAGCACGCCTCGAATGTATTCAAAGCATGCTGAAATTACACGTTTATCTAATCAGACTTTTTATATTCATGTTGCACAAAAGTGCTCTACAAATAGTTTGAGAGATAAGGAATGGCGCTTTTATTTCCGCATGTTAAAGCTTCAGAATATTTTCTTGAAAAACTCGTGCTTGATTCAACAGAATTATTTTTCTTTATTGATTATTCAAACGTTTATTTCCTTTCTTGATTATTCAAATTCTTTTCTTGTTATTGACTACAGATCAATTACTCTTTCAGCCATTTGGTTTATACTATATTATGCTAGTTTGATTTTTGTATTCATATTATCCTATATATTTTTTTATGAATACGGAAATCAAACTAATTTTTGTTTTGGTCATGTTCTTGAAAGTTGTGAATTTTAATACGTTCCATAGAGGACGGCAAAAGTTTTTGCTCTCAATATTATAGAAGATTAAAATTATTCTTAATAATAAAAGATAAAAATGTTTTTATTTTTCTTTTTGTAAAACACATTTTTAAATAATTTACAATAGAAAAAAATTAATTAAACATTTTTTATGATAATTTATTCTTTTGTTAATCTTTATGAACCAAAGCTATCAGCTACTTTGTGTCAACATGCTTTTCATATCATTATCATTTCGTTTAATTTATATAAAAAATCATTCAAAGTATACATTTTAGTTGTAAAAATAAATCGATTTCAAATCTTTAATCAAATCTATTTTCAATTTTTTAAAAAGTTGATCGATAATTTTTTTTAAATACGATAATAATTCGAAGTATTGTGATCGAAGATACAAACAGGTACGCTTTGTGCTACTAAAATATCATTTCAAGAAAAAAATAACGTTTATATCTTTTAGCTACTATTATAAGGTACTTTGGAGTCATTATTATTTAAAATGGCCACCGTACATTAAAATTAAGATAATTTATATATTTATGAGTAGATTTGAATATTACTCATATTTTATAATTGTCTCGTTATTATTTATTCAAAAATTTAGGAAAGTTATCAGCAGGGGTGCAATTATAATTTTTAATAGCCATAATTAATATTTCAATTATTCATCATAATTAGTTGTTAAATAAATAAAAAATTAACATTTTACTTAGAAAACATTAATAATTTCTCATTATATAATAAAGCTAGATTAAATAAATTAATAATTAGATAATTGAAATAATTTATGAATTTAAATTAATATTTTGACATTTAAATATTTATATTAAAAGTGCTGTATATTAATTAAATAAGTTTTAAAAAATTTATTATATAACCAAATTATTAATAATTGATTAAAACAATTCTTGAAAGTTTGTACAAATCCAATATTTAAGTATTCATGTCCCTAGAGCATGGACAAGAGTGACCAGCAGGACATCAAGCCACTCAGCATCATCAAGCAGGTGTCATTTCAACCACCCTTTCCTAACTCCATCAACTCTATTTCCATTTTTTTATCTTATTTACATTTATCACTCTTCATCACTTCCTCCCATGCATTTTCATCCCATCTGATGCATTTCTTTCATCACTCACTCCATTCCATTCATCTGATTCACTCTCATCTGATGTATTCTCATCCCTCTATGCCTCGTCCACCAGGACGTCATGCTCTCAGGCACCACCACTGCCTCCCACCACCCGATGCAGACCATCCTCTCCATCCCAGCCCATCATAACAACAACAACAACAACAACAGTAATAATAATATCATTAGCATAAACAATGTTTCAAACAACGAGGACATCAAGAACAACATCATTACTATGTGTAACAACAACAACAACCAAAACAACATGACATTTGCAGAGAATATTTTCTCAACTTTGCAACAGCAACAACAACAACTGCAGCAACAACAGTTTACAACATCAGATGCTGGCCAAAAGACTTTGGCTTTCAACCATGCAGGTGGCTAGAAATGATCATGATGATGATGATAATGTCTATTTAAGTAGCTATTTATGTGGTTACGCAGAAATTCATAAATTGTTTCATAAGTGAATTAATGAATTAAAATTTGATTTTATTATCGGTAATTAAAACTGTATTGATAACTCTTTAAACACACTTGAAGCAACCCTATAACAACATCCACACAACCTTACCACCAAAACTACACAACATTACCACCACCACCACCACCACAACCACATCTGAATCATTCTCACCCCTACAAGCAACAAACTCCAAAACCACCACACAGACCTTCTGAACAGTCTCCAGAGTCTGCAGAACCAGCCGACACAACAATTCCTCCTCAACAACTCCCTGCAACTGCCCACCTCGAGCAACAACCCCTCCACCAACCCACCCGTGCAACACCTCCTCATCCCCATCTCCCTGCCCACCAACCAACTCAACCTCCTGAATGGTCAACTTCTGACCACTCCACAACAACTCACTTTCGCCCTACCCAACAACAACGGATGTGCCTATGCAGTTCTATTTATTTATTTGTTCTATGTTCTTTTTAAAATTCTATTTTCTGATTGTTCAATTAATAGAAATAATAATTGAGATAATGATGATGATGATGATGGTGATAGTTATGTTGATATTGAAAATGATAATGATTATATTGATAATAATAATAATCATAATGAAGATAATGATTATTTATCTTTATGTTTTTCATGCAGCTTCACAGACTCTGCAGCCGCTCCTGATGGTGGGAGGACCTCAACTGAGTGTTCTCAGTTAGTTTGCCTACGTCATCAATTAAATGGTCTATGTAATCAATTAATCCAATTAGTTTCTTACGTCATCATTCAATCCAATCAATCTGTTAATCTATTCACAAAACTAAATAATGATTGATCGTTAAATAAATAAATAGAGCTCTACATATTTAAGTTATTCATTAATTAGTGTAATTAAAATACCAATAATAATAAAAATAATAATAGAAATAATAGAAATAGTAATAATAGTTAAAGTAGTTGGTGATGATGCTCTACTGCACGAATCGACAGTGGGACAGGTGGGCCAAACCAACCAGAGCATCCAGAACCTTGCACTCAGACAACTCGTCCAACAACAACAACAACAACAGTTAAACATCATCAACAACAACAACAACAACAACAACATATCGGTTTCTTCAATGGTTGAAAATGCAAGTAAAATCAATAGCATCTCACCAACGAACACCACTCTTCCAACCCTCTTCAACAACAACAACAACAACAAAAACAATTCCAACAACAACACTGACGCAATGCAGGCAACACAAACCAACTTGCTACAGTCCAACCAAGCACAAACTCCCCTCTTCGCCATAGCTAACCCTCAGGTTCGTGTATGTGTGTGTTAGTGTGTGTGTGTGTTTGTGTGTGTGTGTGTGTGTGTGTTTGTGTGTGTGTGTGTTTGTGTGTGTGTGTGTGTGTGTGTGTGTGTGTGTGTGTGTGTGTGTGTGTGTGTGTGTGTGTGTGTTAGTGTGTGTGTGTGTGTCTTTTATTATTTTTATTGTTTTTATTTCATTTTTATGGTTTTATAGTATTTTGATTTTAATAAAATGAAATGAGGGTTGATGAAAATAGGGAATCATGATGCTGATTATAATGATGATGGTAATGATTATGGTGATGATGACAGTTGTTGCAGCAGACTTTAGCAGCGATGGTGAGCAAGAATCTCCAACATAAGATCATTTTCTCACCTAACAACAATAACAACAACAACATCACAATATCATCAGCACCTTCTACAACTACACCACTCAACAACAACAACAATCTCTTGACCACCAATCCCATAGCGACAACACTTTCTACAAAAGCCACAGTCATCAACACAATGGCAACCACGACCTCCACTTTCACCCTTCCCTCCGGCCTCAAGATCATTACTACAACCAACAACAACAATAACAATAAAAGCAAAATCGAAAACAACAACACCAATATCAACAACAACAACACGTCAAAGGCACAAGTTCTCGTCGAGAACAACACACAAGGCACTAATGCGCAACACAACAACAACATACAACAACAGCAACAACAACAACAACATGAGCAGACCCCTCTCCTGATCGATCAGTCATCCGGTCTCACCTCCTCCATCAGCCAACTCCTTCCCAGTAAGCCCTGCCTTCTTCAGCATCATCATCATCCTACTCAAAATCATCATTCTGTTTTAATTTATTTTATGACAATTCTATTCTTTAAAACTGAAGAATTATCACTTTTTCCTAACACACATGATGCAACAAACGCACACACAAACACCCAAAAACACACATAGACACACACACATACACAAACACACACATATACACACTCACACACACAGACACGATCAGCAGTAGCAAGGATGGCACAGTGATAGATGGAGTGAACTTGGATGAGATGAGGGAGTTCGCCAAGCAATTCAAGCTGCGACGACTCTCTCTTGGTCTCACGCAAACCCAGGTGACCTTCTCACTCACTCCCTCACTCATTTATTCTTTCACTCACTCACTCACTTACTCTGTCACTCACTCACTCACACTTCCTTCATTTATAACTTCGATTAGTTCCTCTTAGTAATTTCAATTTCTGCCATCACAACTTTCAATCTCCAATCATCATCATACCGCGTACAACCTCCTTTCAACACACACACACACACACACACACACACACACACACACACACACACACACACACACACACACACACACACACACACACACACACACGCACACACACAAACACACACACGCACACACACACACGCACACACACACACACACTACCTCCAAAGGTTGGGCAGGCGCTGTCGATAACCGAGGGTCCCTCCTACAGCCAGTCTGCCATCTGCAGGTGCTTGTTGTTGCCGCTGGTGTTGTTGGTGTGTGTGTGTGTGTGTGTGTGTGTGTGTGCGTGCGTGTGTGTGTGTGTTTGTGTGTGGGTGTGTGTGATGGTGTGGGTGTGCATGATGATGATGATGGTGGTAATGGGATACATAATGAAGGTGTTAGTGGTGGTAACTGAAAGCTGTGTGGGAAATGTACAGTGATTTGAGGGGGTGATTGTATGGTGGGTGGAGGTGAAGTGATGATGAGATGATGGTGGATGGTGAGGACAGACAGATGAACCTCCTCCTCTTGGCAGGTTCGAGAAGCTGGACATTACGCCGAAGAGCGCGCAGAAGATCAAGCCAGTGCTCGAGAGGTGGATGAACATGGCCGAGGAGAGGCTCAAGCTGGGTGGACAGGTGTGTGTGTGTGTCACGTGCTCGTGTGTGTGTGTGTTCGTGTGTGTGTGTGTCACGTGCTCGTGTGTGTGTGTGTTCGTGTGTGTGTGTGTGTCACGTGCTCGTGTGTGTGTGTCACGTGCTCGTGTGTGTGTGTGTGTGTGTGTGTGTGTGTGTGTGTGTGTGTGTGTGTGTGTGTGTGTGTGTGTGTGTGTGTTTTTTTTGAGTTTTTTTGTGTGCTTTTTTTATGTGCTATGCGTGTTTGTATTTGAGATTTTTAAGTCACACACACAGACATAGACATAATAACACACACACACAAACGCACACACACAGGCGCTGACAGACTACGGCGGGCTGGAGAGCTCGAAGAAGCGCAAGAGGAGGACCTCGTTCACTCCGTCGGCCATCGAGGCGCTCAACGAGCACTTCGAGATCAACTCGCATCCCACTGGTGCCTGCCACTCTTCCACCATCACTACCACCACCACTACTACTACTACTACTACTACTACTACCACTACTACCATCACTACTACTACTACTACTACTACTACTACCTACTTCTGTCAATAGGACAATTATATAAGTATTTGTATTCTTTTCATCGTTTTCACTTCATGATCGCCAACACTAAAATTGTAACTATCATCACTACTGCCACTACAACCACCATCATCACTACAACCAACATCGGCATCATCATCATCACTACTACGACCACCACCACAGGCACCGAAATGACAACACTTGCTGATAAATTGAACTTCGACAGAGAGGTAGGCTCTGTTGTTGGGAGTGCATTAGGCGGCTCTGAAGCATTAGTTGATTGATTTATTGATTTATTAATTCATTAGTTCATCCAATTTGAACAAGTTTAAATATTTATATATTCAATATAGTGCTATATAATTTATATTTATATTTTTAGATTATTATCTTAGCTCATCATTGATGATTTAATTATATTTTTAATTGATTTTGTAATAATATTGAATTATTTTGGCAGGTGATCAGAGTGTGGTTTTGCAACAAGCGACAAACCCTCAAGAACACCATCAAGAAGTTCAAGTCACCCAACTCGCCTCTCTCTTGATCTTTGTGTGTGTGTACGTGTACGTGTGTGTGTGTGTGTGTGTGCGTGTGTTGGTCTGAAAGTGTGTTTTGTGTATGTTTTTGTATGTGCGCATGCTAACTTCCCTGACGTCTCTGCTCCAATCATGCCAGCATGATTCCTCAGCAGCTCTACCTTCTTCAAATCGATTAGAATTCCGTTTTTATTTCTTATTCACCTACGTCATCATCATCATCACTTAATTTATTACGATCACTATCATCATCGCATTTCTATTATCATCACTATCATCATGGCATTTTTATTATCATCACTATCATCATCGAAACCATTACCGAATTTATTCAAATGTTATAAGGATGTTTTATAATTATGAAGCGTTGATGATGATCTTAATGTTCAGATAAAACTATTTCGTTATTTATTTACTGACAGTCCTCACAGAGCTACTCGTCAACTAGGGTATTCTTTGATAGATTAAAGTCAACCTATTTATTCACTCCATTAAATACAGTCAATTAAAGAATTTTATTTATTTTCAAATAAATACAGTCTATTAATTTTTATATATTTATTTTCAATTAAAATAGTCTATTAGAGAATTTTTTATTAAAATAAATTGAAGTTCCATTATTATCTCAAAGTTTAAGCCAAACGGATTAGGCAAAGTGAGAGTTTTGGTGCTGCTTCTGATGGTAACCAAAGGTGAGACCAGTGTCAACGAAGGGACCAGTGCTTCCGGTGAAGGAGACAGAGAGTTTGTGGCTTCCCGTTTCCGTTTGTAGTTCTGGAACCTTGCACATCACTTCCTGGTAGGAGACGTAAGTGCCCTCGAATGATTGCTCGTTGTCCAGCCTACAGAACACCTGCTCGCACATTGCTCTCTCAAAATGCCTTCCGTATATGTGGATCTGAATGGATGAGAACACCAATTACTAGAGTTGAGATTGATACTAGGTGATAATAAATCGATAATTAAGTCTATCAAAGTTGAACCTTGACTCCAGGTGAGCCGGATGAAGGCAGCACTCTAATGAAACGAGTTTCAGTTTCATCGAAATTCGTCCCACAAGCTTCTGATTTCAAATCTTCAACATACTTCTGCCACATCTCTTCCCATTTTGAGATTGCCACGGGCTTCTCTAAATCAGACATACCAGAGTAGGTGAGTGAGTTGAGTGCAATCTTCTTCAGATCTCCCAGTTCCAGACCCCAGGATGTGTATGCTGCATACCTGCGTGCGTATGTTTATAGGTTATTTGTCTTGAGAGACAAATTTGGTGACATTTAAATTGGCGTGCCTTATTGCGATGAATAAATATTTAAAAGCCCATCAGAATTGTTTGAACGGGCTTAATTTGTTTAACAAATTTGGTAAAATCTTTGGGAGTCATGAGAATCCAAAGGACAAACCAATCGAGGGTGAAGTTGTCAAATCCGAAAGTTCCAGGATCGTCAGGGGCCAGCACTATGGGCACGCCCTCTGAGGGGTTTCAAAGTCATTTTAAATGAAATTAACGCAAATAGGAATGGATAACAATTTACTATTTTAAAGCGAATAATCAATCATTCAAATTTATATAGCGCTTTACATTACTTTCAAGAGCACTAAATGCGAGTAACTTCAGAGCTCAAAACGAACGTACCCTTGTGCAGGACTTGGCCAAAGTGGTTGCGCAAGTCTGGGTCGATTCCCAGAATCTGTACATCGTGGCAGTTTTAGATTTTAATTTTTAAATAAAATATTTATTCAAATAAAAGAGGTTTTTAACAATGATTGTATTCGTTGTACAATGATTATATTATAATAATTTCAATGATTTAAAAAACCACTTTCAAAAGTGTTTAATTTAAATATTATTCAAGGTGAATTACAATGAAAGTCTCCAGCAAACAGCAATCCACCCTCTCACACCAATCACGATCACATCCCTCCACCTCCACACCTGATTACTGAGGGGACACACTTCCACCGCGGTTGAGGTCAGCTTCAGCAGCTTTCTCAGGTAGGGTTTCTTGAGGTATCCCTTACCGTGGCCGAGCCTCTTCGCCTTCAGCAGCAGGGCGTCATAGGCGTTCTCGAGCGTCGAAGTCAAGTCGTCAGACAGCGTGGATGACATCAAGTCGTCAGGCCAGCTGAATGGGTGGATGCGTGGAAAGTGCACGATGGAAGGGGTGGGATGTGCGCATTTAAAAGGAAGATGGATGGGACAGTGAATGAATGCATGGATGGTTGGGTGAGAATGAAGGCATGAGCAGTTGGATTGAAATAAACGCATTAAGCAAAAAGTTAATTTTGATTGAAGAATCCATTTCAAAAAGATCAATGAATAAAAACCCATTTCGAGACAGCGTCTCTCACTTGGTTTCAGCGGTGTGCAGGTAGAGTGGGATCTGGGAGCCTCCTGCCGCGTCACTCATGCCCAGGTACTCGTCGATGAAGTGCAGCGTCGAAAAGCCACCGTCCTCCTCCGCCACAGCGTCAAAGCCGATCACGTGGTTTGGATACTTTTGGTGTAGCTGATGATGGTGATGATGATGGCGATGATGATGGCGATGATGATGGCGATGATGATGATGGTGATGATGATGGCGATGAGAATGATGATGATGATGATGATGATGGCGATGAGGATGATGATGATGATGGCGATGAGGATGGCGATGAGGATGATGATGATGATGATGGCGATGAGGATGGCGATGAGGATGATGATGATGATGATGGCGATGAGGATGATGATGATGATGGCGATGATGGTGATGCTGATGATGATGGCGATGAGGATGAAGAAGGTTCAGTGGATATGATTGGATCGTCTGCCATAGCAGGCCTAAAGAACTCACGTTGAGTGTGGTTTTGTAGACCTTCTGGAAAAGTTCATCGCTCAAGCTCCTAACTGTGTACGAAATTCGTTTGAAGCCCATGAAATGTGGATGGAGTTGTCTGTGAATAGAAAAAAGTCACTTATTATTTGTTATTATTCATTGCTTTTATTTTTTGGTTTTTATTTATTTAAAAATGTCTGGTTTTGAAGCTCCTCCGGGTTTACGCCACGTTAATAAAATTCGACGTTGTATTGTGTTGTCAATACAGTGTTGGGATGTAAATAAATTTATTGTATTGTATTGTATTTTATTTAACCCTCATTCAGCCATCTAACTTTATCTATAATGCCTCCCCCTACCCCTCCTCCCTTCGAACACACTCACTTTATCTGCTCTTCAACTTCCATAGCCACTTTCACTTCCATTTCTCCAGTTTCATCGAAGTATTTTTTGCCATTGTTTTCAGAACTTCCACCACTGTGGTCCAGCTATGGATTGATGAGTAATTGAATTTGAGTAAAGAGCTCTATAGAAATCTATTTGATTGATTAAAATTTAATTAAATGATTGATTGAGACATTTTTACTTTTTCAGGCCTAGAAAAGTCATTTGGTTATTACATTTTTTGGTAATTTATTTTTCTAATTGTTTATTTCAGGCATAGAAAAAAATTTAGTCTTTGAAAAATTTCTTTTTTTCAGACCTTGAAAAAATTGTCGATAAAAATAATTTTGAATTGCTTTGTTTACTTGTTTATTTATTTCAAACACCAAAGTTTTCATAGTTTACATTTCCTACACAGTATTTCACACTGTTTATCACACCCCTTTTTAAATAATGGTAAAAATATTTCTAAATTTTGTTTAATACCAAATTACTTTTTACTCTTCCCACACATAATTTATCACATTTTTACACCATTTTAAAAAAATTGTAAAAAAAAATTTTCAACACATCACTGTTTCCCTTCATATTATTCTTATCACCCTAACCCTCCACTCTTCCTTCCACTACCTCATACATGTCCAAATCAAGTCCAAAAGAGCGACGGGACTCGATGTACGTGACGCCTTCAGCGACACTCTGCTCCATCAGGGCCTTCAAGTAGGGTCTCTTGATCTCGATGTTCGAGATGAGTTGCGTGGAGGCCCTGCTCCAGAGGAAGTTGATCAGGTTCCAGCGGATGCCAGAGGAAGTGGGAGTGTTGTAGGCTTGTGGAGTCAGCAGGTTGATGAGGGTGTTGTTCAGAAGGACATCGTCGACGGTCAAGCCGAGGTCTTGCACCTTGATTGGTTGGTTAGATGCTTGCATTGAATGTTAGGTTGGGTGTTCGTATTGTATGGGAGGTTTTATGTTGTGTTGTATTGTATACAAGGTTGTATGTTGTATTGTATACAAGGTTGTATGTTGTATAGTATACAAGGTTGTATGTTGTATTATATACAAGGTTGTATGTTGTATTGTATGTGTAGACCACATTGTAGTGAGTTTAATCGTTGGTTTGAGTACCGCGTGCTACAGATCAATTATCTCTTAATGTCTCGAGCTTCATCATCAACATCAATCACATGAACACTGCTTCCATTTACGAAAAGTTATTTAAACGAATTAAAAAAAACTTAAGATAGGTTTTTAAAACAATTTAAAAACTTTAAATATTTTTTCTAAACGACTTCTAAAAAAACTCAATAAAGGCTCTTTAAACAAATTCTCAAAACTCAATAAATAATTCTTTATTCTTGCCACCTTCTTCCACGGTTTATCCTCTGGAGGGTTGACAAAGAAGTCCATTGTGCAGGCATCGGCATGCCCACTGCGAGGGTCGACGATGTAGAGGTGGGCAAAGTCACTCGATTCCCAGACGATTTCGAACAACTTTCGTTTGCTCAGTTGGTGGTCTGTGGCGTGTGTGTTTGTGTGTGTGTGTGTGTATGTGTGTGTGTGTGTGTGTGTGTGTGTGTGTGTGTTTGTGTGTGTGTGTGTGTGTGTGTGTGTGTGTGTGGTTGGAGAGTGATCTAGGAGTCATTTAAGTAGCGCTTTTTAGTCTCCATTCTAATAGAAGACAATGTTCTAGACACGAATACAAAAAAAACATGCACACACAATCAAATGCATTTAAAAATGCACACACACAATCCAACCGACCTTCGTGGCTGTGAAGGTTGCCTCCCTTGGGCAGCTTGAAGAGCGCCTTGTAGACCGGTGACGCTTCGATGGATTCGAGGTTCAGTTCGATGGGCAGCGAGGCGGGCAGGCCTGTCGTCCGGGTGTCTTCGAAGTGCAACCACTTCAGATAGGAAAGGTACCTATCCGCCACTAACTCGTCCTACCAGGCGTGATGATGATGGTGGTGGTGGGGACGGTGATGAAGATGATGGCGATGAAGATGATGGTATGATGATGATGACAATGATGATGATGATGACGATGAAGATGATGGCGATGAAGATATGATGATGATGACGATGAAGATGATGGCGATGAAGATGATGATGGCGATGAAGATGATGGCGATGAAGATGATGACGATGAAGATGATGATATGATGATGATGAAGATGATGGTGATGATGATGAGGATGATATGATGATGATGAAGGCATGATGAGCGTGGTGATTTTTCATGAAACAGGTCGTGGTAATTTGTTGTGAATATTTACTTACATCGATATTATTAATTGATTGATTTATGGATGAATGAGTGCGTACTTGTTTGATAGAAAATAAAATATCATAGTTTATTAGAATAATTATTCTATCAATTTGAGATGAAACATCTATAAATATTGCCAACTTTTATTACATTTTAACTTTCTAAAGATGGTGGGAGTGGTGATAAAGATGCTTATTTTTTATATTTTTTTTATAGTCTTTATTGATCACGGTTTGACAGACGCAGGCCATGTTACATGTTGCATAAGATACAAGATAATAGTAGATAATTATAGGATACTGATGCTAATGATAATGGTTTGAAAAATACTACAAGACAAAGGATATGGTGAATATGGTTATAATTAAGTAGATGAATAAATCATAAGAATCAGAGATGATAATATAAATATAAATGTTAATTATAGAATGTGATGTTTAAGAAGACGAGGGAAGAATGTTTTACTTTCAAGCGTAGTATATATAGGGGTATCAAAATTGTGTTTTCGGGGTCTTAGGTTATGAGAAGATTTTTTAAGAGGGGGTAAGATATGGTGAAGAACGTGGTCAGAGTTAGTAGATATTTTAAAAAATAGTTCAGTGTCTAAAGTGGTAAACATAGAAGTGATAGATGCGTATAGAGAGGGAAGGTAGTTAAGTCTAATGAGTTTATTAATTAGGAACTGGAGTTGCTTAATGTGTGGCTGATTAGCAAAACCAGACCAAGAAGGAGCTGCATACTTAAGGTGAGAGATGATGAGGGACTCAGTGATGTCAAAGAGTTTGGCACCAAAGAGTCCATGGGAACGGATTGTTTTGATGGCATGAAAAGTTTGAAAGCATTTATTGATAATGTGATCTATGTGTGGTGAAATGTTAAGGGTGTCAGTGAATGTGATACCTAAGATAGTTAGTTTGTACGTGCGTTGAATGGAAGGATGTAAAGCTGGTGGTGTGATGCGTTTATAACTATTGTGGACTATGAGTTCAAATGATTTTTTGAGGTTAAGTGAGAGATTACTGAGCCTGGCCCACTTAGAGAGGGAGTCAAGCTCTGATTGGATGGTGTGGGCGTTAGATGATGGAATAATGAGATAGGTGTCATCAGCGAATTTTAAAATATAATTAGAAGGGTGATAAGGTTGAAGTGAAGAGGCGTTGATTATAAAGGTAGATGGACCAAGAACTGAGCCTTGGACCACGCTAGAGTTTATGGGAAGGATACTAGAAAGTTGATTTATGACAATGATAAGAAGGAGGAGAGAGGGAGTGATCTGATGACGATTCTACAGAGCGCATAAACCAAATAAAGTTTTTCTGATGCCTAAAAATCATTTTTCAAAATTTAGTTACGAAAAATAGAAAATGAGAAGGAAATTTTCAAAGTACAAAACACTTTCACAAATCAATGAAACTACGAAATTACTTAGTCGCTACAGGTTACCACTTCTTTTTCTACTCGTCTTTAAAATTTTAAAAGTTTAAATATGAAAGCACTGGCTATGGGTTCTGCACTAAAATGAGTAAAAGTTGTGGCGTATATTTAATAAATCAATTTATTAAGTAAAAACCTGAAAAATTGAGATCTTTTAGTGACATTTTAATTTTACTTTATCGTAACTTATAATTTCTCATTTTTCTAAGCCTCTTAAGTGACTCTCAAACGATTTCATAGATTGATAAAATTATCGCTTCATTTTATCGTTTTCGTTGTGAAAATTAATTGCTTAACGAGAATAATGGCGTTATAGAATGCAGTGCGTTTTATACCTAACATCTCCTAACGTTACGACCCATATTTGAAAATCAATAATCTTGTTTTACTTTTTTTTCAAATAAATGTCTTATATTTTAAAATTAATCATCTTACTTTAAAAGAACTTATATTAATTTTTATGCCAAATTTTTTTCTCTCGCGTTGACAAGCTTCTCATTGTACATGTGAGTTTTATCATTTTTTTCATGAGAAAATCTTCTTAAACATTATTCTTTTACATTTATAATAATCAGCCAATTTAAAAAAAATTAGTTAATACTTTCGAAACCTGTCTCAGAGGATCAAAACCCTTCCCCAGCTCCCCAGTCAAATGTCCCTTCTTCTCATCAAGTCAGTCATTATGCTTTTTGTTTTTCCGTGAAGCAATTTCTTTGACTCACAAAAATAACAGTTTCACTTTATTCTAAAACATACATTGATTTTGTAACAATTTAAATTTGTATTTTACATTTTTAATAAAGTTTACTTAAATTAAATGGTTAATCCATCATCTACACCTCTTCTTCCTCAATAATGCACCCTCCATTCACCTGCGTGTAAGCGAAGCCTCTCCCTTCAAACGCTTTCTCTTCCTTCCTCAAGATGTCTCTCTCTTTCATGTACTCTTCCTCGCTGCTTGGAAACGCTTTAGAAACATGCTCATCATGCGGATAGGCTGTGAGGCATTGGCGCCAAGCCAGAAAACTGAGCCAGAACAAAAATGCTCTGCAATACTTCATTGTTTTATTCAGTATTTTCAAGAAAGTTGTCTTTATATAGGGTTTAAAACTCTAATTAGAACTTTCTTTGGTCTGTCATTTACTGAAACCGTAGATAAGTGCTAAGTGCAGTA
The DNA here is from genome assembly GCA_943735955.1 of Piscicola geometra. Lineage (NCBI taxonomy): Eukaryota > Metazoa > Annelida > Clitellata > Hirudinida > Piscicolidae > Piscicola > Piscicola geometra. The sequence goes on along the minus strand of OX030958.1, from coordinate 9,208,921 downwards.
TTTAAGTTTTTAAGTTGCAGGGGCGTCGCATTATATAGCCTCTCATATGCCGATATTTGGTGAAGATCTATATGGATGTACACATGGACTTCTTAATATAAGTCTATATGGATGTACACATGGACTTCTTAATATAAGTCTATATGAATGTACACATGGACTTCTTAATATAAGTCTATATGAATGTACACATGGACTTCTTAATATAGGTCTATATGAATGTACACATGGACTTCTTAATATAGGTCTATATGGATGTATATTGAATACAAGAGTCTCATACGCTGGTATGCCTCTACAGAGACACGCATGGAAAACGCCCTACTTTTCCTGGAGGAAAACATGTTTGTTCTGAATCAGGTACGGCATCATCATCATCATCATCATCATAATCATCATCGACAATCTATTCTAAATTAGTATTATTATAGTTTTAATTATTATTAGTATAATCATACCTGCACTCTTCATCATCATCATCATCATCATCATCATCCTTAGAATCATATCCGTAATCATCGTCATCAATCAAATGAACTAACGTAGCGTTTTTTAAATTTAAAAAGTCTGTACTCAACATCCTCGTTCTCTTCCTAATCAACCTCATTACTATCGCCATACACAGTCATTATGAGATACTAAAAAAACAGGTAAAAATCAAATGAATTAATATAAATTTTTTAAATGTAAAAATCTAGCACTCAACCTTCTCGTCATTACGATCATAGTCATATCATGATATAATAAAAAACTCAAGTACAAAACTGGCTAGAAGGAACTTTCAAGTGCCGTTGAGTACTTTGATTGAGGTGTTTGTAAGAAAGAGAACTCACGCAGTTATTGAAGTGGCGAGAATGCATTACAGGAATGCACCATTGCAATGGTATATAACTTAATAAGTTACTTATATAATGCAAGAATTCTAGACTCATGCAAAAAATCTTCTCCTATAGATCCTTACCCAAACAAAATTCTCATTCACTGCAGTGAGGTGCTATCAGAAGCATTCTCTCATCTTACCAATCTCTCCTTCTCTGAAGGTCAATTTCCAACTTCTTTCAAAACGGCTCAAATCACCCCTCTCCTCAAAAAATCAAACTTTAATCCAGATCTACCATCTAATTACAGACCAATATCTAACCTCAGTACCCTATCAAAAATTATAGAACGACTTGCTCTGAAAAGACTTCAACCCCATCTAAGTGCAAATCCCAATTTTACATCCTATCAATCTGCATATCGAACCAATCATTCCACTGAGACTGCCCTCCTACATATTCTCGACAGCACCTTCACTTCGTGCGACGCAAGGAGCACCACCATCTTGGCCAGCCTTGATCTCTCTGCTGCATTTGACACCATCACCCACTCAATCTTTATTGACAGACTCAACCGTGATTTCAGCATTAATGGCACTGCTCTATCCTGGTTGAAATCCCATCTGGGCAATCGCTCTCAATATGTCAAGATGGGCAATCATTTCTCTTCCACTGTCAACCTAGAACATGGTGTTCCCCAAGGCTCTGTCTTAGGCCCATTACTCTTCACCACATACATATCTCCAGTCAGTCACATATTTCAAGAATTTAACATGCCCTTCCACCAATATGCTGATGATACTCAGCTTTTCTACTCCGTGAATCCCAAAAAACCATCACCTGATATTGCCAAATTAATTTCATGTATATCATCTCTAGAATCATGGTTCCTTCATAACAATTTTCAATTAAATCCTACAAAAACAGAGATCATCAAGCTCGGTACTCCACAACAATTGAAATCACTTAATAATTTACAATCAATTTCCATTGACAAGGATACACCTATCACAATCAACACACGTTTAAAAACACTAGGCATCACACTTGACTCAAAGCTAAACTTTAATAATCACATCACCTTAATAACTCAATCATGTAATTATCATCTTAAAGCAATCAAACATATCAGACCATTCCTATCAACAACTATAGCTTCATCACTCATCAGATGCTTAGTAATATCAAGATTAGACTATTGTAATAGTACACTATACAACATTCCTCAACAAAAAGAAATTCGACTCCAACGAATCATGAACAAAGGCGCTCGGATTGCCTTAAACATCATAACACCTATTCAACATACCAGTTCGTCCATCATCCACTACGACTTTACTTAAAGCTCCTGCAAGAACCAACATAGCCAACCGTGCATTCCGTCACTCATCGCCATCGATCTGGAACAGCCTACCACCACACATCAGAAACAGCACATCCCTATCAATATTCAAGAAAAAATTAAAAACTCATTACTTTCAAATAGCATTTATTTAATCATCTTTCTTCTTATTTTCTCTTATTTAATTGACTTATTCACTTAGTCATTCATTTGTAGTCATTTACTCAGTCATTTATTTCATGATTTATTTATTTATTTTATTTTATTTATTTATTTTTTATCTACTATTATTATTATTCCACTAAGTACCTGACAAAGAACGCTTCTGTTGCGTTCCTTAGCGCTATATAAATGAATTTTTTTATTATTATTATTATAAGTGGACCGATCATTTGGTAAGACGGGTTAAATGTATTGCCTTGAATAGAATTCACCTCGCATTAATTTAATAAACTTTAATTAATTGAATAAACTTAATTTTAATTAGCCGCCATGTGTGTCAGTCTTAATTGAATGAAGCGATGCTCAAGCAGGAAGTGGTTGAGAGGAATATAGTATTGATGCCAATCTTAGTAAGATGTTGCATATACTGATGATGATGATGATGATTTTGCATATGATGATGCCCATGATAAT